>JBBPBX010056278.1:0-22821 GCA_038048925.1 Garcialebias charrua
GACATGAAAAATAATAATAATAATAATAATGAATTCAATTTATAACGCACTTTTCATTAATGAAAATCTCAAAGTGCTACAAGGAGCAACAGAATTAAATGTCAATAAAACAAATAATAAAACAATTAAAATCAATAACAATATCAGCTAAGATCAAAAGTAGAATCATGAGGAGGTAGAGTATGCTTGGTCGAAAAGAAAGGTCTTCAAGTCGCTCTTAAAGTCAACCACAGACTGTGGGGCTCTTAGACAGTCAGGAAGAGAGTTCCACAGGCGGGGGGCAGCCACACTGAAAGCCCGGTCTCCCATGGTCCTTAATTTGGTTCTCGGAATGTGAAGGAGATTGCTGTTCTGTGACCGCAGCGAGCGGGTGGATGAGTATGGAATAAGAATATCCTTCAGATAATCTGGTGAAGTTCCGTGTAAGCATTGATGTGTAATGAGAGCAGTTTTGTACTGAATTCTGTAGGCGACAGGAAGCCAATGAAGGTTATGGAGAATGGGCGTAATATGTTCAAATTTACGAACTCTCAACAAGATCCTTGCTGCACTGTTTTGAATATATTGAAGTTTCTGAAGGTTTTTGCCAGGGATTCCAATAAACAGGGAGTTGCAGTAGTCGAGCCTGGAGGAGACAAAAGCATGGACGAGCTTCTCAGCATCGGAAAAAGTTAGGGATGGGCGAAGTCTGGAGATGTTTCGAAGATGGAAGAAGCAAGTTTTAAACAGATGCTTAATGTGATTTTCAAATGTAAGATTGGAGTCCATTTTTATTCCAAGATTAGTAACAGAGGTGGAGAGGGGGATGTCTTGTCCAGAAAAGGAAAGTGTTGTTATAGGAGATGTTTGTACCTGGTGAGTAGTAGAAACTTAAGCCAGGAGCCACACAGAATTACAGTAAGTCAGATTTTTTTTCCAGTTTTTTTTCAGCCTGAAGAACTCATTGAAAATTATGCTGACATCATTAATATGTTCAATTAGATCAAAACTGTAAAGTGATGCACGACAGATGCATCATTGGGATAATCAACCACAGCACTGATTGTAGCTTGTAGTTATTACAAAAAACAAACATTTTTACGTTGTTATGAAATACAGTTGACATCATTTATTGCAGCTTGGTGTGTGATTGTCAGCTGATGAAAGCAGAACAGTGATGAGATAACATATATGTTGGTCATGGGAATGCTATGCCAGAATTCCTTTTTTTAAAAGCAAATGTACCCACATTGGCAAATTGTAAAAAAGCAAAAGTCAAATGATAGTTTGAACAGTGTTCTTAAAAAAACCCTGTTTGGTTTTAATGTCTTCTTTTTTTAATTCTCTGAGCTACAGAAGTTCACTGCTCTATCTCATATTTATCTTGGTCTTGTATATAAATTAAATCCTGTCCAACATCCAGATTCATTAGAACATGAATGTCACCAGAATCCATTTGGTCATGTTCTGTGCTCGCCTACACGCAATGCTGAACTCTGCTGCGGCAGCTCCATGTATGTCTCTTGTGCCGCCCTGATGAATGCATCTGCACCGTTTTCTAATCTTTGGCTGGATTTCTTGCAGCCACCTCTGTCTCCAGGTGGTGCACGCTGTGCAGGGGCTTTGACTTTGTTCACTCACGTATCTGAATAGACAAAACAATTTTTGATCATTTGTATAGGAGATTTATTCAACTCGCACCATTAGTGTGCAGGTCAGAAGTGACCTATCATCAGAAATGTCTGTGTGAGAAATAGTGTAATAATGACATCAGATGGATATAATTCCTTTCCCACACCCTCAGGGGCATTTGTATTTGAGCGGACACACACAAACACACACACAGTGCTTCCATGGCAACACCCAAGGGAATATGTTCCTATAGCAGAACATTTCCTCCATGGGAACCACACCCACTGACTCACAAACATTTACAACTTTGTACTTTTGTCACAGTCCTGGTATAAAGTGTTTTAGTTTTTCAGCAAACTACGTCACATGAAGACATGGCGATTATATTTATGCTGGATGTCCTTCCTGATGCAACCACAGACCACCGAGCTACCACAGCCCTCTGTGTGGAGCAGAGAGCTCTATCTAGGACACCTGGGGAGAAGATGGTGGGGTTAAGGGCCTTGCTCAAGGGCCCAGAGTGGGGCAAATGAGGGTGGAGGCAGGTGTGGGTGCTTCACCTATTCCACCCACATTTTGATGTTGTCGGTACCAAGAGTTGAACCAGCGATCTTCTGATCACAGGCCCACCTTCTCTGACCTCTGCGCCACCACTCCAGTTCTGGTATACAGTAAAGTTTTTTGAAGGCCTTGCTCACAATTCATTCTGCTGCATAGCAACTGAACAACACTGGAACTTCTTGGACCACGACACTGATGACGAGGAGCGAGGCCATGTACCTGACATGAAAGCTGCTACAGAGGAGACCAGTCAGAAGTTGAAAACAACGTAAGTCCAAGCAGTGATGATGAAGAGGGCCCTGCAGATTCGATTTCACTGAATGGACGAGGATCTATAGGGCCTTTTTAAATCATACTATGTTATGTACCCTAGGGTTTTTAAGTATTTTAAACCAACAGTCTAAGCTGACTGCACCCTCCTGTGTTTTTTTCTTCCCTGCAACCTGCTACAGTCTGCTGCAGCCTGCTGGTTCTGGAAGAACATTTTTACTCTTACTCCTAATCAAGCCTAATCAGCACAGGTGTTCACCTGCAGGTCCTGCCTTTATATTTCACAGACAGTGCCTTGAGTAATGTGGAGACTTGATGTAGTAGGATCTGGCTTGCTGATCAAGTGTGGAAACTTGACACAAGATTTGGCTTGTGGACCAAGTACTTGTTGAAGATACACTAAAAGGTAGCTAACTAAGTGTTGAATGACAGCTGTGAAGCTGTGTGGTGTACTGACACAGGGAGACCTCCACCCTCTCTGATTGTTGGTGTGTGTGCTCCTGGGAAAGTAGTACTTGAGCTTCTTGGAGCTCTGAAAATGACTCTGGCAGCCTAAAGCTGAGTTTTGTGTAGGTTAAGGCACCTTAAGTGCTGGCTGTAACTTAAGCGTTGGACTTAGGAGGAGTGTGCCTGTGTTTATGCCTAGGAGGCTTAATTGAGAGTATTATCGGTGACACTGAGGACAGTGTTTGTTCAACAGTCCTGGAGAAGGACAACTGTGGTCAGCTGAGAGGGGGACTGTTATTATTTTTTCTCTCTTTGCCTTTTTATTTGTACTTTTGACAGGTGGGGGTTGGTAGCCTAGTTTTCGTATTTTATTTTATTGGTTAGTGAGGGCCTTGTTGTTACAGGTAGATTGTCACCTGGGGAAACACGACGCCCCTGTATTGGGGTTGGGTTTGTCTGGGTGGCGTTTTCTTGTGTTTGGCCAGACTCACCTGTCCATCTTTCCTTTGTACTTTTCTTCTTTAATTTATTATTTTTTGTTAAGGGCACTGTTCCAGGAGAAGACGCTCCAGGCCTGGTGGGAGAAGCCAGAAAGGACCTCACCAGCTTGGACGCCCTTAGTTTTAGTTAAATAAATTTTCTTTTAAAACTTCTTCTGTGTCCAGTGTCCATAAATATGTTTTGGCTGTTTTCCGGTCATAACATATTTAAAGGTTCAGTATGCAGTTTCTGTAGAACTGCAGCAGTTAGAAATATTTTCAACAGGCAAAGCATTCTGATCCCTCCCCCTCAGAGCCATATGTGGCTCTGCCCCCTTGTGGTCTGTTGAATTTCAAATTCAAGCTCTGTTTTTATTGGCTGATTCAAATTCAAGCTCTGTTTTTATTGGCTGGTTACAAACTCTGTTTTTATTGGCTGGAAAATGGCGGGTCACCTTTTCTTTTTAGAAATGCTTATTTACCACCTGGAGAAGCAAGGGGACAATATTTTTTTTTTAATTTTTTCAGAGATTACCTGGCTAACATCAGTCTGTCAGGAGGTAGTGACAGAGTGAAGAAATATGTTCATAAAAAAAGCTACATACTGCAGCTTTAATGGGGGCTCGTCCGGGATGAGTAATATGAGCTAGTGTTTTGGTAGGAGTAAATTACTGTAGTGGTAAGCTGCGTGTTATTGTGCACCTGCTGTACTCTGCTTGTTAGGTGTCCCACTCATTCATTTATTCAACCTTTATTTAGTCAGGTAAATCTTATTGAACCTCATGGGCTCATTTACGAAAGCGACCTGCTAAAACTAAAGAACGATGAACAGCAATGGTAGAATTTCCTTAAACAATAAACAATAAACAAACAATAAACAATAAACAATAGAAAACAAAAAAGAGAAAAAACAAAAGAAAGAAATACTTTTTTTTTTAAACAAAGTATCAAAAAACGAGCAAAACATAAGGTAGACGTATAAAATCAAAGACAGGAACAAATCTGCATTGGTTTTTGCCAGGATTCCAACAGATTCTGAAAACCATTTAGAGAAGTCAAGGTCGAGAGCTTCAGATCTTTTTGTAAGATATTCCATGAAGCAGGAGCAGAGTAGGAGAAGGCCCTTTTTCCAAGTTCAGTCCTCACTGACGGAACACTGCAGGTAATCATGTCCTGAGAGCGCACACTGTAGCTGCACTCACGCAAAGACATGTCTGTTTTGACACGTCTGTTTTGACAGCCGCTGGTGATAAGTCTATGACACAAGAGAACAGTCTGATAGCCTAAATACTATCAGGTTTTGTGGTGAAAACACCACCACTTTTCACTCATAGTTGAGTTGAATCAGCTCAGGGAAGCTGCTGATTTGTTGAGCGATTACAGCTGCGCGTCTGTTTGCTACGTTCACTTGCGGTTCTGTTATTTTAATACTGTTGTATTTAGTGAAGTGAACGGTCTACTGTCTTGTGTTTGTGAACATTGAGTTCAATTTAGACAGTTTTGTAGAATAACCTACAGTTGAGGCTCTAGCTAACTGCACAAAAGAGCAGTTGTTGTGTGTAGCAGAACACTTTGAGATCACTGTAGATAAGCGTACTAGGAGGGAGGCAATAGAAAATGACCTGGTCGCAGAGTTAGCTCGTATTGGGGATTTTCCTGCTGAAAGGGTTTCAGAAAGTCCTGAGGACTCCAGCCTCTTATGCTGTAGATAAAGAGGTGCGCTTGAAAGAACTTGAACTGGAAATGCGTAGGATGGAGGCTGAGACAAGAAAAGCTGAAATGGAGAATGAAACCATTATAATGAAAAATGCAGCTGATGCTGAAGCTAAGAAAGAAGCTGCAGAAGCTGCTGAGAAAGCTGCTGAGAGAGCTGCTGAAGCCACGGTAAGAGCCACTGAGCTGGCTCAACAAACTGCTCTAAGGGAGAAAGAAATGTTACTTGAACAAGAGCAACGTAAAATGGAGATGGACGCACGAAAGCAGAGTTGGATTCTAAAATACGCATGATGGAGCTAGAAAGGGGATCTAATCCTTCTCAACCCTCCGTGCCTAATTTTGATGTGAGTAGCAATCTATCATGTGTACCTGCATTCAATGAGAGTGACGTAGACAAATATTTTATCCTGTTTGAAAGAACTGCACACACTTTTAAGTGGCCTGAACATGCTTGGCCGTTGCTGTTGCAGTGTAAATTGACTGGGAAAGCTCAAGATGCTTATGCATCTCTTTCGATAGATGACAGTAATGATTATACAAAAGTGAAAGAAGCTATCTTGCGGGCATATGAGTTAGTCCCTGAAGCATACAGACAAAGGTTCCGGAAGTGTAAGGATGGCTCCTTCCTGTTGGTCTTGTCTTAGTCTTCATGTTTATTTTAGGTCTTCATGTTTATTTTAGGTCCCCGTCTAGTTCAGTCTGCATATTTCATTTAGGTCCCCTTCTAGTTAAGTCTTCATGTTTAGTCTTCATGTATATTCTATTTTAGGTCCCCGTCTAGTTCTGTCTGCATATTTCCTTTAGGTCCCCGTCTAGTTTAGTCTTCATGTTTAGTCTTCATGTTTATTCTCGTTTAAGTCTTCATGTTTATTTTTAGGTCCCCTTCTGGTGTAGTCTACATGTTTTTAGGTCCCCTTCTAATTTAGTCCACATGTTTGTTTTATTATTAGTTCAACCTAGAGTTCTGTCACCCTGGTTTACCTCCCACGTTTCAGAGTCAGCCTTGTTCTGTTAATTGTTCCCAGGTGTGCCGTTACTCCCTGTCTTGTCTGTGTGTATATATACTCTGTCTGCAGTCTGTTTGTTGTCGGGTCATTCGTTCGTTTTCCCCTGGTGTGTCGTGTCCAGCTCCTTGGTCAGTGAGTACACCTCTTCATGTTTGAGTTTCAGTATATAAGTCACATGTTTGAGTTTTAGTATTCCTGCCACTGTTTGAGCTGCAGTTTCCTAGTTTGTAGTATTAAGCCACAGTTCCTAAAGTATTGAGTCAGCCACAGTTCTAGTTCTAGTTTCAGTTCTATCTACAGTTCTTGAGTTGTGTTTTCACTGCCATGTCAGTGCTTTTTATTTTGTGAATAAACATTTTTGGATTTTTTTCTACTCCTGCCTCTGAGTGACTACTTGTCTCCACCCACTGGGTTCTCTCCCACACCGCAACGTGACAGAAAGTTAAAGAAACTCGAGAGTCAGACTTACGCTGACTATATGAGGTAAAAAGAAATCCTCCTTAATCGATGGTGTGCAACTAGTTCTGTAACTAATTATGAACAGTTTAAACATTTGATATTAATTGAAGATTTTAAGAACTGTTTACCAGATCGAGTAACTAATTATCTGAATGAACATAGAGTGTTAGAAGCTTCTAAAGCTGCTGTTTTAGTAGATGAGTATGTGCTGACCCATGAGCTCAGTTTTGAACGTCCTAAATATGAGAAACCTGCTGTTCCTGATAAATCTAAGACAAACGGTTTTGAGTCTCCTCGGTTTTTCAGACTTAGAGGCAACGGAAAGTCAAGATGACCTACTACGTCTCACAGGGAGAGTGGTGCATTTGCAGGGCGTAGGGAATCATTTGGACGTGGAACAACTACAAAGGATAATGTGGTGTGTTTTATTGTGGACAAGAGGGTCACATTAGCACTTACTACCCTAAGCTAAAACAAGATCCTAAACCAGTTGCTCTGATTGAAACTCTGAGTACTGTAATCAGTTGTCTTCCACTGCAGATTTTCCTGACCATGATGGATTTCGGCCGTTTATCATGGATGGATTCGTTTCTACTTCTAAGTCTGGTAAAAAGGTACCGATTAAAATACTGCGAGATACCGCTGCTTCTCAATCTTTCATTCTAGAAGGTGTTCTACCCTCTGATGAACTTGAGATTATTAAAACACAGCTACCTATACTCGGTTTTAGCATGCAAGATTTTAATGTCCCTTTAACCAGAGTAGTGGTCCACTCTGAGTTATGTTCTGGAGAAGTCGTGGTAGGACTACAACTAAGTTTTCCCATCACAGGAATCACTATGATCATGGGAAATGATTTAGGTGGAGGACTGCTACTCCTGAAGTAACCCCCGTCCCAGTGTTGAGAACTCAACCAGATGAATTATCACACACGTTCCCTGATGTTTTCACGTCATGTGCTATGACCAGAGCAGCCTATAAACATCAACAAAAAGAAGAAGCTGATGCTGACATTGACTTGAGAAATAGTTTCATGATGAGTTCTGAAGAAAAACAAGTTCCTGTAAAAACGGAAACCTTTGTAGAAGAGCTAGATGAAAGACAACAACTGATTTAGATGTAGAAGAAAGATGAAAAATTAAAAAACCTGTTTTCTGATAATCTACCTGATGATCCTACCTTATTAAATACGGGATTTATTTTGAAACAGGGTATGTTAATGCGAAAATGGACACCTTTAACAGTTTGTCATGATGAGGAATGGCATCAGGTAATACAATTTGTACTTCCCTCACCTTATCGAGCTGAGGTATTACGTTTAGCTCACGACAATCCTTTAGCTGGTCATTTAGGAATCAGAAAAACATATGACCGCATATTGCGTAATTTCTTTTGGCCTGGTCTAAAGAAAGATGTCGTTCAGCATTGTCACCTTTGTCATGTTTGCCAAATAGTTGGAAAACCAAATCAAGTAATACCCCCTGCTCCTCTACATCCAATACCGGCTATAACTGAACCATTCGAACGTGTCATAGTAGATTGTGTTGGTCCATTACCTAGAACCAAAGCAGGGAACAAGTTTTTAGTCACTGTGATGTGTACTTCCACTTGATTTCCTGAAGTCTTTGCTGTGCGTAAGATAACTACTCCTGTAGTAGTCAAAGTGCTCACTAAATTCTTCTCACTATTTGGACTACCATGTGTGGTACAAACTGACCGAGGCAGTAGTGCATTAACAGAATAACCGAGTTTTCGACAGGTCGAGTGCTTTGACTTCTATCGAGGCTTTTTTGTCCAACTCGGGTACCCGTAGTGACGTCATCACGTGATAAAAACAGAGCGCGCGGTAGCTTTTAGCTTTTAGTAGACGCTACAAAATGGATTCCTTTGTGCGCACGGATCTATGAAGCTGGTCCAGTCTTGTCAAAAAGGTAAAACAGTTTATAATTTTATAAATTGCGCCACTCATTGAAACATCCTGTTGACGTTCTTTGCTTCAACACCGTAGTAGATTGTTGTGACAGCAGAGGGCAGTGTTTTATTGCAGGTCCCATATATAACACGGTTGAAACGGCTTCATCTCTCTCGTTTCACAAACAAAAAAACAAATATTCATCTCTCTAGAGCTATTAAAAATCTATAAACACAATCTCTAAAAGTAAACCTAAATTGCACAGCTGCAGGCGGTGGTACGGTGTGGCTGTGGCCCAATTTGTTTTTTAAGTTTCGGTTTTCATCGCCTTATACTTTCACTTTTAATATTATTAATATAACTAATAGTTTTGTTTTTCCTGTGACTTATGTGCAGTATGATAAATGATAGGAGCATAATAAATGCTCCCAATGCTTTGTTGGTCTTTTTTTTCTTTTTGTAAAGACGTTTTTAGGCATTTATATTTATTTATTTATTTTGCATCGTAAGACACTGTGACGTCATCGGCTACTCGAGCGTCGTTCGAGTTTTTTTATGTTAATGTCGAGGTTAAAAATTATGTACTCGTTCAACCCCTACGAGGCAGTAATTTTATGTCAAAGATGTTTGCACAAGTTTTAGAACAGTTGAACATTAAACATACCTGTTCTACGGCCTATCACCCTGAGAGCCAAGGTGCTCTTGAACGTTTTCATCAAACCTTGAAAACAGTGTTACGCACGTACTGCTTAGAGTTTGAGAAAGATTGGGATGAAGGAATACATTTACAAATGTTTGCAATTCGGGAAGTAGTTCAAGAATCTCTAGGTTTTAGTCCTGCTGAGCTGGTGTTTGCTCACAGTGTTCATGGCCCTTTAAAGCTTTTAAAAGAGAAATGGTTGTGTGATAACACTGATAAAAACCTGTTGGATTATGTCAGTGATTTTCGTTTTAAGCTGAAACAAGCATGTGAAATTGCCAAAAAACATGCAAATCGCACAAGCTAAAATGAAGTCTCTTTTTGACAAAAAAGCTGTGGAAAGAACATTTCAACCTGGAGACAGAGTGTTGACATTACTTCCTGTCCCAGACTTGAGCTTGCAAGCTCGTTACTGCGGACCATACGTTGTGAAAGATAAAATTTCTGATCGTCATTACATAATCACTACCCCCGACAGAAAGCGTGGTTAGAGACTGTGTCACGTTAATATGATCAAACCATATATCGAACCAGTTGATAACAACAACGTAAATTCAGTATGTGCTGTTAAAATATCTAAGTCTGTTGAAAGCAAACTGGAGCTATCCAGTGCTGAAAGTGCTGAAAGTGTAGAAAATGAGGAAGACTGTTTCCCTCATGAAAAAATGGAATGGAAGCTCCCTAACTCTCACTATTTAACAAACTTAGATGTGTTGTTTACTCATCTTGATGATGAAAAATAAGAAGACTTAAAACAGTTAATCGTCTCGTATAACTGTTTGTTTTCAGACATACCCTCTCGAACACAAGTGATACAACATGACATTGACCTGGGTGACGTCCCGCCAATGAAACAGCACCCTTATAGAATAAATCCTAAGAAATTACAACAGTTAAAAGAACAAGTCAAGTACATGCTGGATAACGACTTGGCAGTACCTAGCCATAGTGCCTGGAGCTCGCCATGTCTGTTAGTCCTTAAACAATGAAGAAGTGACAGATTTTGCACTGATTACAGAAAAGTCAATGCGGTAACAACACTAGACTGTTACCCATTACCCAGGATGGAAGACTGTGTAGACCACATTGGAGCTGCACAGTTCGTGACTACACTTGACTTACTAAAAGGGTACTAGGGGCGGCCGTGGCGTAGTGGTAATGGCAGTCGTCCCTCGATCGGAAGGTTGGCGGTTCGAATCCCGGTTCCCCACACCATGTGTCGTTGTGTCCTTGGGCAAGACACTTAACCCCGAGTTGCTCCCGGTAGGACTGGAAAGCACCTTGCATGGTAGTCTGCCGCTACCGGTGTATGAATGTGTGTAGCATTCAATGTGTGTAGCGCTTTGAGATTTTCACTAATGAAAAGCGCGTTATAAATTGAATTCATTATTATTATTATTATTATTATTACTAGCAAGTACCTCTAACTGACCATGGTCAGGAGATCTCTGCCTTTGTCACCCCGGATGCATTTTTACAGTATACTGTAATGGCATTTGGAATGCGTAACGCTCCTGCCACTTTTCAAAGACTTATGAATGTCGTATTATCTGAACTTGAATTCTGTGAAGCTTACTTGGATGATGTTGTGGTCTTTTCCAAAACTTGGGAGGATCACCTGAAACACCTACAGATTGTGTTTGCTCGTTTAAAAGAAGCAAACTTAACTATCAACCTGTCCAAGTGTCAATTTGGTCTCGCCATTGTAACTTATCTAGGCAAAAAAGTTGGAGGAGGTCAGGTACGTCCAGTAGAGGCGAAGGTAGAAGCTATTCTAACCGTTCCTGTTCCCTCTACAAGAACAGAGTTGAGACAATATTTAGCTATGATCGGATACTACAGAGGGTTTTGTAAAAACTTTTCCTCTGTAGCAGCTCCTCTGACAGACCTTCTTAGTCCTAAGGTGAGTTTTAAATGGACTGATCAATGTCAAACAGCGTTTGAACAAACAAAAATGCTTTTAACAAATGCTCCGGTGTTATCTGCTCCTCGCTTTGATATCCCATTTAAAGTGGCTGTGGATGCCCGTGACACTGGGGTAGGAGCTGTCCTACTTCAGGAGGGTACTGATGGGGTCGATTACCCAATCTCCTATTTCTCAAAGAAGTTGAATAGCTACCAGAAGCATTAGTCAACCATTGAAAGGAGGCCTTGGCCCTGATTTTAGCCATGGAGCACTTTGAGGTATATGTTGAAGGTTCCTGTGACCCCGTTGTTATATTTACGGATCACAACCCTCTAATGCCTCTTTTCCACCGCTCGGCTCGGCTCGGCTCGGGTTGGATCGGCTCAGATCGGCTCAGTTCGGGTCGGGTCACATCTATGTTCTGTTTCCACAGCTTTTTTGTACCCCTTCTGTGGGCGGGGTCCAGAATCCTACTCGTCTTACCACATGGTGGCAGTAGTGTTCCCTCAAGCTATTTACTACAGTACTAGCCACCACTAGAAGAAGAACACAATAAAGGCTTTGACAGAATGTTGTGAAAGAGATGTCATGCTATAATGAGTACCTCATGAGCTGTAATCTTTAAACCCAATTCATAATCCTACCTTGTTGCCTTCTTTAAACCCATGTATTTTCCAATTTAGTATTTTTACAATAAAGATGTATTAAAGCATATTTTATTATTTAGTTATGCACAAGGTGCTTGATAAAGTTGCAAAACCATATTTATCTGAGCTGCTTCAACCTTCCTGCCCTCCCCGATCTCAGATCAGCTGAGCAGTTGCTGCTGACAGTCCTCAAAACTTTTTAAATCTTATTTAAAAACACACATTTATTCCTTGGCTTTTAACACGTGATCTTATCTTTTATGGCATGTTAACACACCTGCAGTAAGACTGGTATATGTATTTATTTTTGTATGCTTTTTATAGTTTTTAATTAACTTGTCTTTTATGTTATTGTACAGCACTTTGGTTGACCCTGTGGTTTTTAAAATGTGCTTTATAAATAAAGTTGATTTAAAACATCACACTGTGATCTTTGAAACTGCCAGAGTTTCCCTGGTAAAGTTGCTGCTGGGTGGTAGATGGGTAGATGGTAGATGGATGGTCTGTGAATTCTTTAACTTTAAACTGTCCAAAGGACTTTGGCCACTTTTAATTTTTGACTTTTTTTGTATGACTTCATCCTAGAACCAAATAATTTATAACGTAATAACAGTTGAGCAGATTCTAATAATCTTTATCTTATGATTCTTTAAAGGTCAAATGCAAATGGAAAGTTCTCTTAACTTCCAGTATGGATTTAAACACAATACACACTTCACATTATAAAATAAGTTTAGGAAATTGAATGTTCGAGGACACCACTTAAGAAAATATAACGTTTAATAGGAAAAGTTTGAAGTGACAAACAGAAGTAACAAATTTCCATCTGGTGTCTCACGTCTTCCTCCAGAAGATGACACAGGTTGTTGAATTCTGGTGATTTTCTTCTGTTGACTGTAAAAGAAAAATGTGATTAATTTAGTCCAGAAACTGTTTTTTTTTTTTTAAACAACACAGTGTGATCACAACATGTTCATATACTGACTTTATCCTGTTGGAGTTATTTGAAATCAAATTCAATGTTTTATAGACATAACTGTGTCAAGCAACCTCCATTATTTGTCTCCCTTGTACTTTGTATCACATATCATCAATTATATCAAAAACCACATAGCTGATATTTTTCAAAAAAATATAGTGTGATCACAACATGTTCATATACTAAATGTATCCTGTTGGAGTTATTTGAAATCAAATTCAATGTTTTATAGACATAACTGTGTCAAGCAACCTCCATTATTTGTCTCCCTTGTACTTTGTATCACATATCATCAATTATATCAAAAACCACATAGCTGATATTTTTCAAAAAAATATAGTGTGATCACAACATGTTCATATACTAAATGTATCCTGTTGGAGTTATTTGAAATAAAATTCAATGTTTTATAGACATAACTGTGTCAAGCAACCTCCATTATTTGTCTCCCTTGTACTTTGTATCACATATCATCAATTATATCAAAAACCACATAGCTGATATTTTTCAAAAAAATATAGTGTGATCACAACATGTTCATATACTAAATGTATCCTGTTGGAGTTATTTGAAATAAAATTCAATGTTTTATAGACATAACTGTGTCAAGCAACCTCCATTATTTGTCTCCCTTGTACTTTGTATCACATATCATCAATTATATCAAAAACCACATGGCTGATATTTTTCAAAAAAATATAGTGTGATCACAACATGTTCATATACTAAATGTATCCTGTTGGAGTTATTTGAAATAAAATTCGAATTTTTATAATTTATTTTCGTTGTGCAAGCACAGGTTTGGAAGAAGTCAAAGCGAAACTACTTTAAATGCAGCAGATTTGACCACTACGTGACAATATTAAAGCGTGGTTGAGCTCAGGAACCCTCGTACTATAAAGTCAGCTATGAAATATATTTTATATCTGTTCATTGAGCTACATTTAAAGACATAAAGCCGCCCGCGCGCCGCGCGTTGCTCGTGGCGAACCTACTTTTTAAAATCCTGCAGTTTTGAGCAGTACGTGATTTTATTAAGGACACGTTCAGCTGAAGACCCATCTTTGCTATAAATTTAAAAACAAATAATTGTTTTTACCGTGTTATTCATGTAAAGTCCTGCCGTGATCGCTTCCCTCACTTCCGTGAAAACAGCTCGAGTCTCCTCCTTCCTCCTTCCGGAGCGGGTGAGCTCGCCTCAGTACCCCTCTGAAACCAGCCCAAAAATCTCAAGAAATCTGGCGCGGCGCAGCACGGAATATCCGGTGGGGAAGGATGAAAGGGGGTCTCTGCGACGCACATATGACGTAACATCCGACCCGAGCCGACCGGTGGAAAAGGGGCATAATATTTTTAAACAGGATGTGCAATAAGAACTGAAGACTGATGAGTTGGTCCTTAAGACTACAACCGTTCAACATCTCTATCCAACACATAAAGAGGAAAGATAATGTCATAGCTGATGCTCTCTCTCGCCTCTAAGCTCCTGAGGTTGTTTTTGTATGGAAGATATGTTGTGTCCTTATACGACACTTGCACATTTCCCCCATTCAAAAATCTGGCCATAAGGGTGTTATGTACCCTAGGGTTTTTAAGTATTTTTAAACCAACAGTCTAAGCTGACTACACCATCCTGTGTTTTTTTTTCTTCACTGCAACCTGCTACAGTCTGCTGTAGCCTGCTGGTTCTGGAAGAACATTTTTAATCTTACTCCTAATCAAGCCTAATCAGCACAGGTGTTCACCTGCAGGTCCTGCCTTTATATTTCACAGGCAGTGCCTTGAGTAATGTGGAGACTTGATGTAGCAGGATCTGGCTTGCTGATCAAGTGTGGAAGCTTGACACAAGATTTGGCTTGTGGACCAAGTACTTGTTGAAGATACACTAAAAGGTAACTAACCGAGTGTTGAATGACAGCTGTGAAGCTGTGTGGTGTACTGACACAGGGAGACCTCCACCCTCTCTGATTGTTGGTATGTGTGCTCCTGGGGGAGTAGTACTTGAGCTGTTTGGAGCTCTGAAAATGACTCTGGCAGCCTAAAGCTGAGTTTTGTGTAGGTTAAGGCACCTTAAGTGCTAGACAGTGGTAGGCTTCTGACCGCCAGGGAGCGCTAATGCGCTAATCCGCTAATCCGCTTACAGCGGACCTAAACTATTTGTCAGCGTTACAACGGATTGTCTAACTTTTATAATTCATAAGCGGATTTGTGCTATTTTTATTTAAAATCCAGTACCACTAATAACTAATTATCTATTAGTAAAAACAAAAAAACTTATTTACAGGCTCTCGCTGGCTCTCGTAGCTGCTTTTCCCCCCTTGGTGCACACCTGGAGCAGAGAGGAGGGAGGAGGAGCAGAGGGAAGAACAGACGCAGATCTACCATGTAGGCAAATGATGCAGTTGCCTGGGGCTCCCAATCAGCAGGGGCCCCGGCCCCGTCGCGACCCGGCCAGTCACCTACATCCCTAACATTGCTCATGCTTGTTAATGTACATTTAACATAAAAATAATTATAGTTACAATGAAAACGATCATTAAAAACGCAATACAAAAACCGGTCGATTTCTGTATCCCCCTACTAAAAAATGGACTATTCCTTCTTGACATCTTCCGGGTCAGAGGTGAACTCGGGGGCTAATTCTGTGGCTAGCTGGTTGCGCTCAGTGTGTTCATAAATCATGGGAGAACCCCGCTGTATCAAGCCAAATTAACGCGGCCGTAGGATTGTATTGTGTGTTTTGTGTCGACCACTCGACGGTGAGTCGTTCGTTTTATGTATTTGGGTTCTTTTTATGAAATAGAAATGCGGTGGCGAAACGCCCATGTATTTGAGATTTAAAAGTGGTCTTAGTGATTAAAAGATCATTCTCTTTTTGTTAATTTTGTGGCCGAATAGAATATATACAGGGAACCCCCGACCTACGAACGAGTTAGGGAGTTAAGAACCGTTCGCAGCTCGATCCTGTCGTAGCTAGGGGGTGAAAATAGCGTCCCGTTCGTATGTCGTTATTCCGTTCGTAGGTCGCGGAAATACCGCTAACGGTGCGCCGCGCACACATTTAACAGCATGAGACTGACATACTGGGCCATAAACATGCACAGAACTTTATTTACAAACACTTATCTAAACCATTACACCACACATTCATCCATAAACACACACAGTAACTGTACATCAGTAACTTCACATCAGAACTGCAGGAAATCAGCAGGAAATCACATCAGCAAAATGATGTCAACAATCACACATGAACACTTCTCAAAGTGCAGCTTTTAACATCAGAACAGCAGCAAATCAGGGACTCACATCAGCAAAATGATGTCAACAATCACACATGAACACTTCTCAAAGTGCAGCTTTTAACATCAGAACAGCAGCAAATCAGGGACTCACATCAGCAAAATGATGTCAACAATCACACATGAACACTTCTCAAAGTGCAGCTTTTAACATCAGAACAGCAGCAAATCAGGGACTCACATCAGCAAAATGATGTCAACAATCACACATGAACACTTCTCAAAGTGCAGCTTTTAACATCAGAACAGCAGCAAATCAGGGACTCACATCAGCAAAATGATGTCAACAATCACACATGAACACTTCTCAAAGTGCAGCTTTTAACATCACAACAGCAGCAAATCAGGGACTCACATCAGCAAAATGATGTCAACAATCACACATGAACACTTCTCAAAGTGCAGCTTTTAACATCACAACAGCAGCAAATCAGGGACTCACATCAGCAAAATGATGTCAACAATCACACATGAATCCATAAATCCATCAGCAGCATCACATCTATCAGAAGCATGTTGCAACCATCATGTTTTTGAAACCAGTGCGTTGATGAGTGTCCATGTGCATGAGAAAGCAAGTCGGTGAGAGCATGGGGGTGTCCTGGAGCGTTGTCCAAGACCAGCAGGACTTTAAAGGCAATGTGGTGGTCATTGCAAAAACGCTTGACTTCTGGCAAAAAGTTGTTGGTGAACCAATTTTTAAAAACTTCCAGCGTCACCCAAGCCTTTTTATTAGACGCCCAATAAACAGGAAGCGTAGATTTATCAACACCACTGAAGGGCCTGGGTTTATTAAATTGGTACACCAACAACGGCTTGAGTTTGCAATCACCCGAAGCATTGCCCCCCACCAGCAAGGTCAAACGCTCCTTGCCGACCTTGTGGCCGGGTGCGGTTCGTTCTTCCCTACTGATGTAGGTCCTGTCTGGCAAACGCTTCCAGAACAGCCCTGTCTCATCCACGTTGAACACCTGCTGGGCAGTGTACCCGCCGTCCCTGATGATCTGAGCCAGTTCTGCTGGGAATGCCTCAGCTGCCTCGTGGTCAGCGCTTGCTGCCTCACCTGTTTAAATGCACACAAAATGACACGGTTAAGCTGTTGTAACACTGTAATAAAAGGGAAAAAAGATTGAAAAAAATTCGTTACTCGTGGACTACCTGCATTATTAAAAAATAAAAATGAGAAATTAAATGCTCACCCTGAACTCTGATGTTGTGGAAGTTGTTTCTTTTCCTGAAACGATCAAACCATCCTTTAGATGCATTGAAGGTCTCTGGTCCATCCAACTCCCCTGATGTGCTGCTTGAAGTCCCTCCTCCTGCGCTTGAAGTCCCTCCTCCTGCGCTCTGGGAAGACGTCCCTTCACCCGGATCGCTCTGGGAGGACGTCCCTTCACCCTGATCGCTCTGTGCAGCCCCCTGCCCCCCGCACCCCCCTGCTCCCCTGCACCTCCCCCACTCGTCCCTAGTTCTAGCAGCCTGTGATAGATCATCCTTGCCTTCTCGCAAATCACAGACATGCCAACTGGTATTCTGCGTTGCGTGTTGTCCTCCAGCCATAGCACAAGCAACCTTTCCATCTCAACTATTTTACCCGTCCTTTTTTTAGTGATTATGGTGGACTTCATGGGGGCTGAAGCACGCACTTGTTGCAAAATGCGCTCTTTGTCCGCCACTATCGTCCCCACAGTCGACCTCGGTAACGATAGCCTCTCTCCAATTTTTGAGGGTGTCATGCCCTCATCAGACATTTTTATTATTTTTGCCTTCGTCTCCAGCGTGATCGTTCTGCGAGGTTTTTTCCCCTCTGCCGCGTCCGCGGACTTTCCAGGTCTCTTCGGAGCCATTCTTCAACAATTAGCGTACGAGCTAACGTGCTAACTCCTAAGGAGCAAAAATTAAAATTAATGCTAACGTTCACAAATCAATGCAAACGTTTGCTTTCGTCTAAAAATATTTCTTTGAGTACATTTAGTACTGGACCGTACCTGCCCGTTCGATGACCCGTCGAAAATTAGCGTCGAAAATTAGCTAACGTGCTAATTCCTAAGGAGCAAAAATTAAAATGAATGCTAACGTTCGCTTTAGTCTAAAACTGCTACTGTAAATTAAAATTTATTACAGTACCTGTTCGTACGTTGTTTGTTGTTGTTTTTCTCTCGTTGTCGTTGTTCTTCTTCGTTCTCGTTCGTATGTCTCTTCTCATCAATCGCCGTAACTAACCCACGAGGGACAAAATGGCCGCAGCCCTTTAAATAGTTACCGCTTTACCTGTACGGATCCCTCCGCCGCCAGGTGCACTGCGGCTGTGTGTACATCCGCCAGAAGCCCAGCCCCCCCCTCTCGCTGGCGGTAATTTTCCACTGTCATGCGCAGTGTCACGCCCATGCCCAACAAGCAACAGCCAAAGGCAATCCCCTCCCCCACCTCGCCGATTGCCGTATGTGACGCAGTTACGCCGTAGCTCGATTATATACTTGTAATGGGGCTCGTTCGTAGGTCGTGCATCCAGTCTGCCGTAGCTCGATTACATATTTTGACTTGGTTCGTTCGTAGGTCACGTATTTTCTGCCGTACGTCGATGGCATTCTTCAACTTTGGCTCGTTCGTAGGTCCCGTGGTTCGCAGGTCGGTGGAGTCGTAGGTCGGGGGGTTGCTGTATACGTAAAGTATTAAATAAATCCTTTGATTTTTTGTAATTTCATCCTTTTAGGATCATTTTAGTTACTTTTCATTAAATCTGTTGACTGCCTATAGAAATTTGGAATTGGTTTAATTTATTTTGGGTTGCGCAAGAAAAAAGAAATTACTATTTGTTTTTTGAAACAATATTGAAGTAAATTAAGCTTAATTGACTCTTATATGAATTAAACTTGGATACAACTTGGAAGTGCACTTTAAAACTTGATCTGTAACTTTAATTTGATATGTACTGTTGATGTGGTCTTTGAATTGAAGTTATAATAATAATAATAATAAACTTTATTTGTATAGCACCTTCCTGCAATGCCTTGCATTGACCAAGGTGCTTAACAGGACATTTGAATGATTCTTGAAAAATACCTGCTGGAATTATTTTATTTGTTTTTGTGAATGTTTAACTATGTGAATGTTTAACTATTTTTGATAACAGTTTAGTCCTGTGTATATAGTAATGCTAATTTTTGTTTTGTTTATGACCTTGTTTAGGTCAGGGTTTTTTTCACCCCCTGTTCCCACCCAGGATGATGGCAAGCTACCGGATCACCGCAGCTGTGCGGTAGGACTTAAATTGCACCAAACTATTTGTTTTTTTCTGGACATATTACCCTGGATCATGAACTACAAACTACCAGATTATTGATTGATGGACCTTTAATCATCCGGGATTCAAGAACTGATTTAAAATAGAAAAAAAAGAACTCTTGGGTGTAATCAGGGTCTGTTTTGTTCTGTGTATTTTGTCTATTGGTTATACTCAAAGAAAATGATTATTATTACAAACAATATTATTATCAGAGTCAGAGAGTCTTTATTGTCATTTGCACCGCATGTAGTACATGTGATGAGATGAGATTATGTACACGGGGTCCCAGTTACATCCAACAAAAAAAAGTAAGAGAAAAACAGTACAGGTAATAACATCTAGGATATGGACCGCTAGTTGGCAGTGTAGTGCAAATATTGCATAACTTGCTAGCTACCAATTGTTGAATTTATTTAGCGGTTTAGAATTTAGCTTCCCCTAATTTTCACAAGACATTAGTGCTTTTGAAATTGCTGACCTAAATTAATTAATTAGTGCTTTAGAAATAGCGGAACTAATTTTTGGATTAGCGCTGCCCAGCACTGCGATTCGCCATTGCCTGGCAAAAGTTTAAACGGAATCAACTGATTCCCCTGTAAGCGTGCCAACGCCTTTTTAGGCCTCTTGGCGGAAACCATACCCTGTGTACCACACGCATTGTTGAAGATGTGGGTCAGGCATGCATGGCTAAACCAATAAAAACAACCTGCCCCCGTCTGGGTGAGCATAATATTTTTTAGAATCATCTCAAAGTGCCTGAGGGCCCAGGAACCTTGGGGGGACCTGTCCGTGTTCACGGAAGGGGTCCCGTAAGGTAAGGTGTCATCCCGTGTGATCATCACGACGGACACCTTGGAAACAGGATGAGGATGCAATCTGCAGAAATCAGAATGCCCGAGGCCTCTGGAATGATCAGGAAGTAGATTGTACATCAACTTCCTGGAGTTGTTGGCCGTATTCCTGTCAGCAAGATACTTCTTTGGTAAAGGTCTGATTGCGGGACAGCACGTCCTGGTGTAATCAGATAACAAAACCACGGTGTCCTTCATTGACTGGGAAGGGGGGACGAGATCCCAAACCCTCCTTAGCCTGACACAGAGGATGCTCACATGGTACGCTCTAGGATTATTGTCGCTCAGGGCGACTCATGTGAACTGAGTTACAGAGCAAATGCCTTCTCAAGAGGGCCTCTTTTGGAATCAGAATGAAGACTGAACCCACGACTCGTGGATCAGGTCTGGTCACGGGTTGAAAGAACCTCGGTGGACTTGTTCCCATACAGAGCCAGTTCACAATGTGACCTCTACTTCTCAAAGTTCAGGGATACCATGGCAGTTGCCTTCTTACAGAGACCTGCTGACTCAGGCACGTGGGCGGCTTCTACACCCACGTCCGGAGTTGTGGCAGCCTTCAGCCTGGCCACTGAAGGGGACTGGCTGAGGGTCTAAGGCCTGATCGTCTTTGCTCCAACAACAACAACAACATACACAAGGGACACCCTTGGTGTTTATGTTTACTTGGGAGTTGCTTCAGTGGAAGGGTTCCCCTCTCCTCTGACAGTTCTCCAACATCAGGATGGGCCTCTTTGACAGTCCTAGTAGTTGTCTGTTCAAGAAGCAGATGAGGGACTCGTGCATGCCCCTTGTACATAAATTTTTCTCTGGGGACCTGGAAGATTACCCTGTGCTTGAACTGGGTTTTTTACCTCCACATTGCCATCTGATTACCAGTGGCGTAATAGGTTCCTTGCTCTTTTCCTCCTGCTTCTCGAGTTTTCCAGGGGAAAAGGAGATGTGGAGTAATCACACTAGCAGAAGACGTTTATTCTGTCTCTAATTGGTGTTTTCATCTATGTTTCCAGTGGTAACATCAGGACGATGTTTCTACATGTGGCATTTTTCTTCTCAGGCTGTGCTCTCTACATACCTTGTGAGAGCGGCTGGGAAATGCCTGCCGTATTAAGGCAGATGTTCTCACATGCATTTTGCTGAGCATTTCAAGGGCGTGAATGAATTACGTTCCCATAGCAATTGTGTTGCACTGAGAGACCGACTGAAAGGGAACTGAAAGTTATGCACCATAACTCATGTTCCCTGAAGAAGGGAACGAGGTGCAACACATATGGCCCTTTCAATGCTGAATGCTCGGTGAAGTGCATTTATTAGAGAAAGATGGACGGGCGTCAGCCGCTTAAATGTCCAGAGGGCGGGGCCTCTGGCGCGACGCTGACGCCGTAGCCGTAAAGGCGTGAGTGTATTACTTCAGGTCACCGCACGGAGGCGCTGATTCCCATAGCAATTGTGTTGCACCTCGTTCCCTTCTTCAGGGAACATGAGTTATGGTGCATAACTTTCAGTTTTCCTCCATTCGGCTGTTCACTGCATGTAGGTACGTAAAGCCCTCACTGGGCAGAGAGCCTGTAGCCTTTCCTGTTCCTAAGTGAGAACAGGGGCCGGTGGAAAGGAGGAGAGATCAAGGTCTAGACTCCTGTGGTTCAAGGTCAAGACCTTGGGGGTGTATGCGGGATAAGGCCTTAAGGTGACCTTTGGCCCGTCAGGGGCGAATCTGGTACACATTGGATGTACAGATAATTCGTGGAGGTCACCCACGCGTTTCGCTGAGCAAAGTGCCAGGAGTAGAGCAGTCTTGTAAGATAGTAAATCTATCTTAACCTCGCTCAATGGCTCGAATGGAGGGTCACAGAGAGCCCCCAGGACCAAGCCAAGATCCCAACCAGGGGTCAGGGTCCTGCTGGATGGTTTGGTCCGAAGGACATCCCTTATAAACCTTATTATGATTGGATGTGCTCCGGGTGTCTTGTGTCCCCAGCCTTCATGGCAGGCTGAGATCGCTGATAGGAAAACTTTAATCGTTGAATAAGAACAACCTTTTTCCAGTAAATCCTGAAGGAAGGTCAGGAGTTGAGCCAAGTCGCATGCATAGGAAATAATATTTCTTTCTGAGCACCAGGCTTCAAAGATGCGTCACTTTTGTGCGTATAAAGATTGTGTTGAACCAGCACGGGCATTCTGTATGGTCAATACCACATTTTCTGGCAAGCCTGACGCCATCAACCTGTTCTTTTCAGCTACAAGCTGAGGCTTTTGGTTGTTCCTGGCCTAAGTGGTTGCATTGCACCTTCAGGTGACACAGAAGCTGCTAACCCCTGGGGGTCAACCAGATTGGGCCTTCTTGTTGATGTGCTCCCAAGTTACCCTGCTCAGGGTTAATTGAAGGCCGATGTAGCCTGTCAACTTTATTAGACAGCAAAGGTGGGCGGATGAACGCTAGAGAGCGCTAAAGCGCTATTCCGCTTACAGTGGACCTAAACTTTTTGTCAGCGTTTTTGTGAATTGACTAACTTTTATAATTCATAAGCGGATTTGTGCTATTTTTATTTAAAATGCAGTACCGCTAATAACTAATTATCTATCAGTAAAAACCAATAAACTTATTTACAAGCTCTTATGCTGCTTGTTTTTTACCTTTTTCCCCACCGTAAGAGCAGAGAGGAGGAAGGGTTGGAGGGGGGAGGGGGG
>JBBPBX010056279.1:0-22820 GCA_038048925.1 Garcialebias charrua
AACGCTTATAAACAGAGCAGTAAAATTCTGAAATATAGCAAATCACTTTCTACAGTTACACTAAGATCAACGCTCAGCAACACAGCGATTCAACTGTCGAAAACAATGACGGACTCTCTCGGAACCGTTCGGTCCACAGCAGATCCTGGACACACCAAACCACTGAGCAGAAAAAGTTTCTGACAGCATATGCTTGTTTACCCGCTTCAAATGCAATAACTACACAATAGCACTTCCTCGCAGTTTTATAAATGAGCTTATTAGGCAAAAAGTTGACGCGGAGGTCAAACGTGAATGCGCTATTCTGTGACAAGTCAGCAGCAGTGAGTCCAAACAAACAGAACCAGAACCTGACCCACACACACAGCAGCGACAATTCTATAACCAAACAGCTTCAAACAAGGACAGGATTTATTTTAAAAAATACATACATTCGGTTCTTCTCTTCTCTCAGACTCACAGTTGGGTTAAATACAAAATAAGTCCATAAATCTTTTCTGGGCTGGCGGCCACCGACCGAGCCCCTTCGTGCAACATGCTGCTGCAGGATCTTCCATGGTCCAGTTTGAAAAGGAAGTCACAGGTGAGCGCGCAGCGCGTGGCCATGCTGCATCAACACCGCGGTGGTGGGCGTGACCAAACAGCTGACTTTCCGCAGAAATATAAATTATTGATTGAACGAAACATTTTCGTTCAGTCTCGTCTCGTCTAACGAAAACTCACACACATTTCGTCACGTTTTAATCATTAAAGAGCAATGATTATTTAGTTACCGTTTCGTTATTGTCATGAAAAAAGGGGGCGTTAACGAAAAATTTACGTCAGCGTTACGTCAACGAAAACAACACTGTGAGGAGGAGTGATGAAGCAGAGAAAAGGTTTCGCTCAGTTATCTGATGACATCAGATGATGTCACGCTTTCTCTTGGCTGTCTGACCAATCCGCTGCCAGCTTCAGTGATGAGCCAAAACATTATGACCTTGTCAGCGTTTAAGAAGTCAGACGCTTCATCTACAGAACTCCTGACTTTGTGTTTGGATCTCAGAGCCGATGAGGAGAACATCACTTCACCCAGCGAGGATGAGGAGGAAGAGAGGAAGAGGCAGAGCGATGAGCTGCTGGGACAAATCTGCAGCATCGAGAATGTGGAGGAGTCCATCAATTGGTTCATAGCTCTGGTGAGCACAATTTAAGTCAAAGTCAACTTTATTGTCAGAACTGCAATATGTACAGGACATACACAGGATTGAAATTGCATTTCTCTCTCAGTCCCTCGGTGCAACAGTAACCATTTAAACACTAAACAATTAATAAACAAGCATAAAATGAAATAATAAAAGTTTAGTACTGTCCTGAGTTTTTTGCATAGTAGTTTTTCATAGTAGTAAAAAAAGTATAAAAAGTTTCACCAACACCAAAACACCAACATTTAATAAACATAATCATAAAATGAAATAGAGTGTAATACTGTCCTGAGTTTTTTCATAGTAGTTTTCCATAGTAGTATAAAAGTATAAAAAGTTTCACCAACACCAAAAATGAAATAGAGTGTAATACTGTCCCGAAGTATAAAGTATAAAAAGTATATCTATAAAATAAATGAAGGTTCTGGCATTTGACATTTGTAAAGAGTGACAAAGCAGCATATGGGGTTAATGTACACAGTATATGTATGAGGTAGTTGATATTGGTATAGAAACAAAGTGGCATTATGCAATAAGGCTAGTAAAAAGAATATATACTGTATATCAGCAGTAGTGTAGATATAAAAAGTCTAGATGTAAACAGTAGTAATAAATGTAAACAGTAGTAATAAATGTAAACAGTAGTAATAAATGTCAACAGTAAATGTAAACAGTAGTATGACTATAGGCAGTAATGTAATACAAACATTAGTGCAAATATGAGAAGTAGTGCAAACTGAATGAGCACATGACCGTGAGTTGAGTGAATGACCCGTATTGATGACACAGAGTCCAGTGTTAAAAACTTTGTGTTGTGTGGTAATGTGTGAAAGTTTTTTGTGATTAAGGCAGTACAAGTGGGAGGAGGGAGGCAGAGCAGGCAGAGTGTTAAGCATCCTGACTGCCTGATGAACAGAGCTGTCTCTCAGTCTGCTGGTTCGAGCCTGGAGACTCCTCAGTCTCCTCCCCGATGGCAACAGGCTGAAGCAGCTGTGTAGTGGGTGTGTGGGATCACCTGCCATGCAGAGGGCTTTCCGAGTGAGGGTTGAGGCGGTTAAACTGAGCTTATCAGGTTCTGTTCCAGTTCTTCTGGATGAGCCGTATCTCCACAGTCCTGGTTCAGCACTCTTGAGATGTTCTTCCTTTCTGAGTTGAATCAAAGTTCTCATCCTTCCACTTTGGTTGTTCTGATGGTGTTTGTTGGTTCTGCAGGTGGTGATGCCCAGCTGCAGCGACGAGCTGGTGGTGAAGAAGGACCACTATCTGGTCAGGTCTTTCCACGACGGGAAGTTGTGAGTTCAGCTTTAGTTTTTCATGTTTCTGACATCACGTCGGAACCATCGGCTGGTTTGGTTCTAACTGGTTCTCCTGTTTTCATCCTGCAGCTACACTGTGGCAAAGAGACACGTCCACCTCGTCACCTCCATCAGCATCGCCAAGTCTCACTTTGTCAGCAGGAGAGGTGAAGCCTCCTCTCCTCTGCCTGCTCTGTGCTTCCTCCTCTTCCTTATCCTCCTCATCCTCTATCTTTTGCAGGTTTCGAAGCAGCCCAGATGTTCCTGAGGAGCAGGGAGGTTCCAGATGCGTGGAAGATGGACATGAGTCAGATCCACGACTCGTCCTCCAGCGAAGACGACAAAGACGAGAAGGAAAGCGAGGAAGAGGAAGAAGAAGAGGAGGAGGAAGAGGATGTCGACGAGGAAGAAAGGAAGAAGCACATAAAGGAGGAGGTGCAGTTTTACACGTCTCACTTAAATGTGTTGACATCTGGCACCACGCAGTCCGCTGACCTTGGCGAACACAAACATGGTGATAACTCAGCCGATTTGACAGATATTGAGCTAAGATTTGGTGTGGTAGTAGCTGAGAGTCATCCCAACATATAAATATGACTTAATTTAAAATTGTGACATAAAAGGCGGCAAGCGATATGTTTTTTTTATTTTTATTATGAACTTGTCTTTCTGTGTGTGTCAGCCTGAGGAGGAGCAGGACCCTGAGGAGAGAGACAACTTCCTCCAGCAACTCTATAAGTTTATGGAGGACAGAGGTGAGCGCGCTCAGAACGTCACCCTGAGAACAAACAAACACCTAAGATTCAGATTACACACAGAACAGTTCAAATAATTCAGCCATAAAAATACTAGAATACACAGACTTGTATCCTGAGCTGAACCATTATCTTCCTGTCATCACGCTCCATCTGCACGTTAAGGTTAGATATTAGTGAGTCTGTTAAACCATCATGAATTTTTTTATTTTAATGTTTTAAATTGTTTTTTGTTCTTGTTGGAAGTGGAAAGTCATGATGTGAATCGGTTTGTTAGAGGGGTAGAGTCTGGTTTATGGGAGCTGCCATGTTGTATTTTTGGAACGAGGCTTTAGGGATGTTGGAACTGTAAGCTCTGCCTACTTCCCCCTACACAATCATCCTGTTTGAAAGCAGCATAACCAATTACCTGTACGCTGATGTAAATTCTCAGTGATCCAGGACATAAATCGAAAAAAAATTAAAAACAAAAACAGCTGGACTTCTACTCTGCAGCTGAAGACATTTTGCTTCTCATCTGAGGAGCTTTCTCAATTCAAAGAATGGAGAGTGTGGAGTTTGAGTTTTGAGTTGAGGTGTTCTGTGAGCTGGATTCACATGCAGATTGCCCTCACACTCACACTAGAGGATCGTTAGGGTCTTTGATAACCTGACTCGCTCTTGTCCTATGAATGAAGGTTTTGACTGGGTAACAGGAAGTGATGTACGTCTGCAACCATAATGGAGGCTCAGACCTGTTGTCTTTCATCATGTTAAACTGGCTGAGGAGGAGTGATGAAGCAGAGAAAAGGTTTCGCTTAGTTACCTGATGACATCAGATGATGTCACATCTTCTCTTGGCTGTCTGACCAATCCACTGCCAGCTTCAGTGATGAGCCCCAAAGTTCTACAAATTTTTGTAGCATAACAATTAATCTACTTCATCCGTTTTTTGTTCACTGACATCACAGACACTACCATAATAAATATATATATATAAATATAAGTTCACATGAGCAGATGTTTAATATGGCAGCTAGTTTGAAGCTAGCCAGGACGTTAAACATCTGCCAATTTCATGGCAAAACCAACGCAGACATTTTCCTGGTTTTAGCATTCTGCAGTGCTTTATAATGTAGCTGTTTTTGTGTCTTTAAAAAATAATAATTTTATATGCTTTTTATGATTGTCTGCTGTTATCTGTACCTCATCTGTGTTCTTTGTTAAAAACAGGTCTCTCTTGTAAACGAGTCCTCGAGGCTCAATGAGACTAACCTGTATGAATACACATTGAATTAAAAAAATTGAGTTCAAAAGTTGATTGAACAGCTAGTTTTGGGTGTCACCAGCAAACTGGTTGATCCATTATGAGAAGGTGATATTTATAAGACTGAGTTTAGTGCAGCTCCTCAGACTGACAGTCTTTTAGATAAAAGACTATGAACTTTTTTTTTTGTCCAGAGGATATGACTTAACAGTTAGATTCATTCATTCATTCAACCTTTATTTATACAGGCTAGCCTCGTTGAGTCACGGGGACTCATTTACAAGAGGGACCTGTCTCACTCACACCAAACAACCATCCACTCTCACACTCACACCTAGGGTCAATTTAGAGTCACTTGTTTTTACCTGGATTATTGAGCATGCATCAGGATAACTTGTCTGCGGGGTATTTTTTTAAATTTTCTATTCTGTAAAATGTTTCATTTGTTTACAAGAACCTAAAATTTATACAGCTGCCACCCTACAGGGGTCACTGTTGCTTCATCTTTACGGACAGCTTAGCTGGCACTTCCTAACCGGAATTTGGACTGTCTACCTCCTGTCAAACTCCAGCACGAACTTGCTTCAAGAACTACGTAGCTGCAATTATTGTTTCACTCACCTACTGCCCGTCAACCTCCTGTGTCATCTGGACTGTTCTGGATTTTCTCCTGTGCTCCTCTTCACGATATGCTCAACCAAGTTACATTTCACTGCTTCTTGGTTATTCCTCTCGGAGCCGTGGGTCTGCTGTTAGCGGCTAGCTCTGTGCTAGCTTCCCCCGGCTTGGCGGGCGTGATGTTGACATCGCTTCGCAGCTGCTTGAACTTAACAACTGCTCCATTCCTCCTTCTGTTTCCACCATCAAACAACTGGGACTTCTGCGTAGACCTCGTTATATCCACAGAAGCTCTCGGAAGATATCCATCTACTCTGGGCAGGCTGGGTCTCTCCCGTGTGTCTGGTCCAGGAGACGTGTCGCACCTCGACGACGTCATCAGAACGCTGCGTCTGTAGTCCCTTGTAGTCCACAGCGCACGAAGTGGCAAGGAAAACGTGGAGTGGACTTCAGTCTGCTGAAACCGGTTCAAAAGGCTTCTACACCAACTGGTATTAAATTAGAACTTTTCAATGTGCAGTCACTATCAAACAAATCATGCCTAATTCACGATCACATTCTGGAGAAGAACTTGGACCTCATGTGTCTTACAGAAACTTGGCATCAACCAGATGTGTACAGTTCTCTAAATGAGGCCTGTCCCTCTGGATACAGTTATCTGCAGAGAGCCCGCAGCACTGGCCGCGGTGGTGGTCTGGCTGTAATCTACCGCAATAATTTAAAATTGACACATCTGGCTTCTCAGGACTTTTCCTCTTTTGAAAGTTTGGCCTTCAACTTCAAAGCCCCACTCCTGATGAACGTTATATTGATTTATAGACCTCCCAAACCGCATGTTTCATTTAACTCAGAGATGCATGACCTCCTCACTTTTTTTCTGCACCTCCCCTGTGAAAACTATTTTTCTTGGCGATTTAAATATCCACATGGATAGGGATGCACCGATACCGGTATCGGTTCGATACCATGTGCGTTTACTCGTATTCGTACTCATAAAAGGGCTCCGATACTACAGGACCCGATACCAGTTTCATTTCATTTCATTTTCAGAGTAGCTCACAGTACTGAGACTGCATTGCTGAGAGTTACAAATGATGTCCTCATGGCTGCTGACACTGGCTCTCCCTCCATCCTTGTCCTCCTTGACCTCACTGCAGCTTTCGACACTGTGGACCATAATATCCTCCTCCACCGTCTTCATGTGGAGGTCGGTCTCTGTGACACTGTCCTGGACTGGTTCAAATCTTTCCTCTCCAATAGGCTGGAATGTGTTAGTCTTGGCAATGCCACTTCCCAGACAGTCGGTGTCTCCTGTGGTGTCCCTCAAGGGTCAGTTCTGGGGCCCCTGCTGTTTTCCCTTTACATGCTGCCTTTAGGTCAAATTATTAATCAGTTCAACATTTCTTTTCACTGCTATGCCGACGATACACAGCTTTACATCAGGACTGGAGCATCCTCATCATCCCCATCTCCATCTTCACTCACTGCCCTCTCTACCTGCCTGGAGGAAATAAGGGCATGGATGAATCAGAACTTTCTTCAATTAAACTGCTCCAAGACTGAGGCCATAATGATTGGCACCCCTCACCAGATACAAACATCAACTTTAACAACAATCTCCTTCTCTGGTCAAGACATCCCCCTCTCCACCTCTGTTACAAATCTTGGAATAAAAATGGACTCTCATCTTACATTTGAAAATCACATTAAGCATCTGTTTAAAACCTGCTTCTTCCATCTTCGAAACATCTCCAGACTTCGCCCATCTCTGACTTTTTCTGATGCTGAGAAACTCGTCCATGCCTTTGTCTCCTCCAGGCTCGACTACTGCAACTCCCTGTTTATTGGAATCCCTGGCAAAAATCTTCAGAAGCTTCAATATATTCAAAACAGTGCAGCAAGGATTTTATTGAGAGCTCGTAAATTTGAACATATTACACCCATTCTCCATAACCTCCATTGGCTTCCTGTCACCTACAGAATTCAATACAAAACTGCTCTCATTACACACCAATGCTTACACGGAACTTCACCTGACTATCTAAAGGACATTCTTGCACCATATTCATCCACCCGGTCTCTACGATCACAGAACAGTAATCTACTTCACATTCCACGAACCAAGTTAAGGACCATGGGAGACCGGGCATTCTGTGTGGCTGCCCCCCGCCTATGGAACTCCCTCCCTGACTACCTGAGAGCTCCACAGTCACTGGTTGACTTCAAAAACGGTTTAAAGACTTTTCTTTTTAAGCAAGCCTATTCTGCCTCCACATGATTTTATCTTTGATCTTGGTTGATATTATTTTTTATTTTTTTACGCAGGCCTATTCTGCCTCCACATGATTCTGACTTTAATCTTAGTTTATATCATTATTGATTTTACTTGATTTTATCACTTGGTTTATTGTTGTAGCACTTTGAGATTTTTATTAATGAAAAGTGCGGTATAATTGAATTTATTATTATTATTATTATCTTCAACTACAGGGTTCCTATGTCCAGTTTTTATGTTTACATTTCAGAAGCAGAGACCTTTGACCCCATATGTCTTTAGATCAAATACAGCATTGCTGATTCTACCCCACGCATGATGTTTGAAACTTTGGGGTCCAATCATAATCACGTATTTTATTATAAAACCAGGAAACAGATGTGATTCAGCACGTTTTGTTCAGAGCAGTGTTAATTTTGACAGCTATTTTTAATTTAGTTTTAGTCTTAGTCATGTGACTAAAACATCATTTAGTTTTAGTCATTACTTAGTCATCAGAATTTTTTTTGTTTTAGTCTAATTTTAGTTGACAAATCAATGAAAACATTTAGTCGACTAAATCTACAGTCAATTAAGTCGACTAAGTTATACATAGTAAAAACTTTTCATCAATTCTCTGTAGTTACTAAAACAAAACAATGTTTTAACCATAATATTAATATTAATATGCAATACATACAACAACAAATAAAACTTTTTTCAAACATTATTTGTCTAACCTTGCTTTTAACAGTAAAACTACAAGCAGTACTTGAATCCAGTGTTAATTTTGACAGCTATTTTTAATTTAGTTTTAGTCTTAGTCATGTGACTAAAACATCATTTAGTTTTAGTCATTACTTAGTCATCAGAATTTTTTTGTTTTAGTCTAATTTTAGTCGACAAATCAATGAAAACATTTAGTCGACGAAAATAATTAGTCGACAAAATTAACACTGGTTCAGAGATGAATGTTCAGCCTGAATTCAGAGACAAAATCATTTTTCTGTTTTCAGATTTACTGATTGTTGGTCTCTCTGTTTCTCAGGGACTCCCATCAACAAGCCCCCTGTGTTGGGCTACAAAAACCTGAACCTCTTCAAACTTTTCAGGCTGGTTTACCACCTGGGAGGCTGCCACAAGGTGAGGAGGAGGGGGTGGAGCTAATACCTGGAAGGGGATGGGGCTATATGAAGCATTTCCTTCCTGGGAGGAGTGGGTGGAGCTAATGAAGTGTCATCGAGTGTGAGTGATGATGCTAAGGAAGGTTTCGCAGTCTGGACTGAGCACCTGATGATCTTCTTGGCTGTCTGACACGACCCGATGGGTTTTCCTGTCCTGTCAACTGATACCGTAGGTGACTGAACTCTGTGGTTCTGTTTCAGATCGAGTCTGGCACGGTGTGGAAACAGGTCTACCTGGACCTGGGGATCCCCATACTGAATTCTGCTGCGTCCTACAACGTTAAGACGGCCTACAAGAAGTAAGAAGAGCAGATTCTGAAGACTACTGAAGGATGATCGGTTTGTTTTGACTGCTGTTTGTCCGACCTTTGTTCTGTCCAGGTATCTGTATGGGTTTGAGGAGTACTGCCGCACCGCCTCAATCACCTTCAGAACCATCCACCACAACAACCCCCCACCCAACATGGTTCTGAGTAACCACAAGAAGGCCCGGGCCGAGTTACGAGAGTCCACGAGCCCACAGCTGAAGATGGAGCCCTTCGAAGATAAGGAGGAGGAGGAAGAAGAAGAAGAAGAAGAAGGGGAGGAGGAAGAAGAAGATGATGATGATGAAGAAGAAGAGGAGGATGAGGTCGACTCTGAGAGTGAAAAGGAGATAAAGGAGAGAAAATCTTCTCTTCGGGTGAGCCGTGTCTCCTTTTGTTTCAGAAACCAGGATGTAGTCTGGTCTCCATGTGTTGGGTGTGAAGTTCTGCTGAACCTGAACCCAGCGGGTCTTTGGACTGTTTTTAGGGGAGGAGGAGGTTCATGGGGAGTCGGATGAAGTTGTCCTCTCGACTGAATCTTCCTGGACGAGGAGAAGCAGAGAACAGTGAGGAGGAGCAACGGGAGGGGAGGACGCGCAGCAACAGAAGGATGGATGATTCTGAAAAAGGCTCAGAGGAGGAGGAAGAGGAGGATGAAGAAGAAGAGGGGGACGAGGAGACCCGCATGAACAGGTAAGACTGAAGACGTTTTCATTTCTCTGCGATGTTTAACAATATTTAACGTCTGATTTTAAACGGCTTGTTTTAGGAGCGAGGACGGGGAGGACGAAGACTCTTTGGCGGGGACGAAGGTCAGGGTGAAGTACGGCCGAGGGAAGACCCAGAAGATCTACGAAGCCCACATTAAGAAGACGGATGTGGACAACGGAGAGCAGTTCTACCTGGTCCATTACTACGGCTGGAACGTCAGGTTGGTGAAGTTCTCACAGTTCATCTGTTCTCCTGACAGCCGGGGGGTCTGGCTCCGTGAACTCAGGTGTTCTTATCTCTCTGATCCTCAGGTATGATGAGTGGGTGAAGGCCGATCGAATCATTTGGCCCTCAGAGAAAGGGATCAAGAAGAGGCAGAGGAGGAAGATGAAGGTGATAAACTACACTTTAGTTTCTGACAACGACCAACCTTCAAGAAACGTTTACATTTTAGTAAATTGTAGCACCAAATCCACTAGAATGTTTTAGAACAGTCTTTTACATTAAGTCTGTTTGATTTGATGTCATCAATCGTATCAGAACTTAAAGGAGCTGTATGTAACTTTTCTAACAATATATTTTTAACATATTTCTTCACTCTGTCACTACCTCCTGACATACTGATTTTAGACAAGTAATCTCTGAAAAAAACTATTGTCCCCTTGCTTCTCTAAAAGCATTTCTAAAAAGCCACAGTGACCCGCCGTTAACCAGCCAATAAAAACAGAGCTTGAATTTGAATTTCAGCAGAGCAAGGGTAACAGAGCCATATATGGCTCTGAGGGGGAGGGACCAGAAACGTGTCTCTGTTCAAAATTTTCCTAAGTTCCAGCGTGTTCCAGAAATTACATACTGAACCTTTAAAGAAGAGTCCAGTGTGTGGTACACTTTAACCAACAGGTCTGCTTAGTTCTGATACAGATCCAGGCACTAGAAGTGATTGTCACTGTTATTCACATATCCTTTAGAATGTTTACTTAACAGGAAGTGATGTCATCGCTATAATAATAATAATAATCATTTTATTTAAAAGCGCCTTAGCATTTAAATAGAAATATGCTGGCGCCACAGCCCAGTTTAGTCTAAATGAAACGAGGCTGCCATCTTTGTAAGTGCTACAGGAGCATACTGTCAGCATGGCAGCAAATCGTAGGTTTGAGGGGAAACGGCTCGTCTAATTCACTCATTATTATTAAGGGCGAGATACACTCGAGCGTCCTCACGATACGCCAATACGCAGCGTACGTACGCCCCGTACGCAGCGTAGCCCCGCGTAGCCCCTCAGGGCAAGTACGCGCAAAAGTATTTTTTTACTACGCATACGCGATTCGCATACGCGATGCGCGGTGTCTGACCTAAACTTCCCCGGCGCCGGACTGTTTTGTATGTTACACAAATGAAATAAATTCCTCTTTTTTATCGCTGATCGGGCCTTTTCTTTTGTTTTTTTGCCTAAAGTCAAGTAACCGCTTCTTCCTCCGTTCACTCGATGAATGAAATGAATGAATTCAGGTCCTACCTGGGTGCGCGATGTTTTATATATTCCCTGGTGGGCTGTGGTGGGCTGTGGGCTGCAGGAAAAGCACTCCGTGCTCAGCTGCTCATATTACAACAAGGAGAACGCGAGCGTTTGGAGCGAAAAACTAGCGGAAGTGACGATCGGAAGTGACGGTACGGAGGAAATGACGTTAGAATTTGGAGCGAAAACACGAGAATCTACGCGAGAACGAAAGCCGAGTGTAGCAGCGGCTCCGTATACGCGCGTATACGGAGTCTGCTTCAGTGTATCTCGGGCTTTAGTATTGTATTTTCCTACTGTAATTACTATTAGTCCACCATTTTGTTTTACCTATTTTATGGGTGAAATATGTTTAAAAAAGGGGTTCAGTGTATAAACTGTGCAAAAACTTCTAAATTTTAAAGCTAATTTTTTATTAAGTCTTAACTTTTTGAGATTTATGTAGAAAATTAGTTTTATTTTTGAGAAAAAAAAAATTAGTTTTATTTTTGAAAAAAATACAGTATTTTCTGGACTATAGGTCGCACCTGAATATAGGTCGCATTGTCCAATTATTGCCAAAGAATTGGAAAAATCCATATATAGGTCGCACCTGAATATAGGTCGCACCTACGTCAAAATGTGGACCGTGTTTAGCTCTGCTGCAAATGTCTGCCACAGGAGCGCACAGCAAGGCTTTTAAGAAGATTAACACTTAAAAACAATTATTTGTTTGATAAAAATTATAGCAAATATGTGTCTGAGCTGAACTTTTCTTTAATAAATGAATAATTTTAGCAGGATAAACACCTAAAAAAAATATTTGTTAGCTGACATTATTGTAAGAGTGTGTCTCAGTTTAATTTTTGTTAATAAATGATTACAAATCAGCTTATTTTATAAAAAGCCATAAATAGGTCGCACCTGAATATAGGTCGCAGGGCATGCAAAAATGATAAAAAGCCGCAACCTATATTCCGGAAAATACGGTAAGTCCACTTAAACCAAACAACTGTAAACTATTTACCGGTAATCATTTAAAGAGGTACTTATCCCACTGCTCTACGATAGCTCCGCCCCAAGACGAGATTTGAAAAATGCAACAAAGTGGGTGTGTCAACAGACACGAGTGGGGGGTGAGCGAGGAGGTGTGGCCAGGACGAGAGATTGTATTGTTTTTGAATGTTAAAATTACATTAGTAATAAACAACTTAAAACAAGCAACAACAAATAATTATTATGTACCTGTAGATGTATTTATCTATTCTCACCCGATCTATCCGAAACAAAAGGCTTAAAAAATAAATGAAATTAATACCACAAGATATGCAGTGACCAGGGATCGAACCTGGGTCTTTCAGGTCCCAAGCCGGATCCCTGCCTCTGCACCATCTTGGCATTCATGTATCGCTAGTCCATCGCAGAATAAGAAAACAAATGCAACCAAATAGTTTTAGAACGCTGGAGTTCAATTAATAGATTTTGATGAAGTGAAAAGTATTCTTAAAATAAATAAGTTGCTAATCTGAAAATGATATCGATCAGCGGTGCTTGTGCATGTATGGTACAGACTGTCAGTGAACGCACCGCGAGAGAGTGTGTGAGAGTGCGCGCGGACAGAAAGGAAAAGTGCAGAGAACGATCTCTGCAGGGGAGTGGCTCTGCTTGAACCTTTACTAACCCAGCAGAGGTTGTGACGACAGAGTGTACAAGACACGTCAGAGTGAACAGTCGTTGACCAATAAGAAAATTAGGCTGCAGTACCACCGTTCAACCCATAGGATTAGTGAAAACACGTTTTTGGACCAAATATTGCCGATTTAAACAAATATGCACAAAAACAAATTAACACAGACATAGTGCTATACAACATTTTACACACATTCTAGGGAGTTTATCAGATTAAACAAAAGTTAATTTTGGGGTTAGTTCCTCTTTAAAGTACAGTTCTGTTGTTAGGATGACTGCAGCCCTCGATCGATTTTTCACTGAGCAGAGAGCCCGGTTGACGACTGCCAGCACGGCACCGGCTTTGTTACGAGGCTCATTTTAAAATACTTTGTCTTCTGTTTTCACTTTATGTACAATAAATGATTATTTAGATAAAGTAAAGCTTTTTTCTTTGTTTTTAGACTGATGTCACAGCACGACATGTAGCACCTAGCAAAATGACTGCCATGACTCTTCTAGTGCTTTTCCATGCCCATTTTAAAAGTCCATCAGGACACTGGGTCAAAGCATCACCACCCAACCTTACTTCCTGTTGACTGACCCTGACTGTCTTCACGTCCCTTCAGATCAGAGACGGGGACGACCTGGACAAGGACGAAGAAAAGCAGATTCCAGTGGGGACGGTTAAACCGCCAGGGCCCAAGCGTGGTCGTCCTCAGATCAGAACCACACCCACTGGACCCGCAGGACGCAGCGTCCTCAGAACCACCAGCAGTGAAAGACAGTCCAATGGCAAGAACGAGACGGATCCAATGGCCAACGGAGACAGTAAGAGACAGAGCTATCCATCGCAGAAGAGTTATGTCGTCAGAACTGTTTATTTTATAGCTCCTCCTCATCTCTACAGATACGCCTCGCAGGAGAACCAGGAGTACCTCTGGAATGTATGAATCGGACCCGGTGTCTAATGGTGAGAACACGTCCACTTCCTGTTTCCTGCTAAACCGCTGTATCTCTATATCTAACCTCTCCTCCCCTGCAGAGGATTCTGGGAACTCCTCAGACAACAGCGAATCTGATGACGAACCAGAGAAGATGGACAGGCTGTCGCCATGGCAGGACACTGCTGAAGCTCCGCCCAGTCAGCCAGAGGAGGAGCCAGAGGGGGAGAAAAAGACGATGGAAGAGTCCGACGTTATTGTTAGCATAGCAACATCATCGCTGCTGCCAGCTGCTGCGGACTGTCCCAGCATGCTTCAGGAGAATGCTGAAGAAGTGCTGAGCCAATCAGAAAAGCAGCAGGGGGAGGAGCCTGGAGTGATGTCATCACACCTGGACAGAGTGAGCCCAATGTCCACCCCAGACAGGACCAAGATGTCACCTGGACAGGAAGTCCTCCCCCAGACGTCCCCCAGCAGGATGCTCCCCCAACAGCTGGCGTCCTTGTCCCCCCGCATCACGGAAGACCATGCCCACTCACCTGTCCTGTCCTCCCCCAAGGTCAAAGGTCGCAGGGCCATCTTCAAGGAGACAAGCTCAGAGGCTCCGCCCACTATCACTCTTTGTAGCACCAGCCCCACCCACAACTCTCTCCCCAGCCCTCCTCGGGCTGTTGTGCTGTCTCGCAGCATCCTCAAGAGACAGGAGGAGCCCATGGTGGTCCTCCACTGCCTCCCCACTCAGCACCTCCCACCCAAGCCTCCCTCTGTCAACTCTGACACAGACTCTGCCACTGAGGAGGAGGAGCTGGCCCTCCAGGAGAAGAGCACCATCACCCAGGAACAGGAGGAGAAGCTGACCCCCCAGGAGAGGAGCAACTCTGTCATGAAAAGGAAGGCGGCAGAGGAGGAGCTGCTCCCCCAGGAGAGAAGCAGCTCCTCCCCAAGGAAGAAGGGGACAGAGAAGAAACTCTGCCCTGAAAAAAGGCAGGAAGAGGCCGCCTCCCCCTCCAAACCTCCCCGTTCCCCGCTGCGCCCCAACAAGAGGAGCGACGAAGGTCTGAATGCAGAGGAGGAGGCCCCCTCTCTTGAAAAGGAGGTGCAAACAAAGTTTGCAGAGGAGCTTCTGGTGGATGGCACTATTAAGGAAGAAGAGGTGCATGCTGGGAATCCTCCTCCTGCAGCAGAAGACCCCACCCCTCTTGAGGAGGTGGAGCCTCAGATGGGCCCAGACTCCCTGGTTTGTCACGAGGTGGACCTGGATGATCCGGATGAGAAGGAGAAGCCCATCTCCTCAGCAGAACTCCTCCTGATGGTGAGAGAGGAGCAGCTGGCTCCTCCCACCCTGCCCCTGGTGGTCCACTCGTCCCTCCCGCCCCACCTCCCCAAGGCTCAGGTCAGGCCCTTTCTAATAGCTGCCAGCCCCGCCCCCTGCTCTGAGGATCTGCCTCTGGTCACTGGCGGGGGGCAGGGCGGAGGAGACTCCAGTCCTGGGTTTGAGGGCAGCACCTCCTCGTCCTCCACCTGCCTGCTGTCTCTGCAGGACAACAAGGACCGAGGTAGGGTCTGGGGAGACGGCACATCACTCTGATCCAATCCTGGGTTTGTCTTCTAACACATGTGACCTTTGACCCCTTAGGTCAGAAGAGGCTGAACGACTGCGAGTCCAGCCCGTCTGCCAAGAAACACAAACGGAACCAAAAACGGACCCACACGCCCGCCAAGGTGGACAAGAATGGAGCAGGTGAGAGCATGTCCTCTGGTCAGGAACCTGTTTGAAGGATCAGAACACGAGAATGACCCTTGACCCCCCCCCGTCTGTCTCCACAGGACACAGCAGCGACAGCGAGGACCAGTCTCGTCTCTCCTCAGTGTCCAAGTCTCAGAAGTCCCGATGTCCGAGTCTCTCGTCGCCATCTGCTCACTGTAAAGACAAACGGAACTCCCCGTCCCCTCATCGCTCCTACAAGTGGACCCTACAGCTCGGTACACACACTCGTACACACACTCTCTCTGTCTCTCTCTCTTTCTCTCTCTCTCTCTCTCTCTCTCTCTCTCTCTCTCTCTCTTCTCTCTCTCTCTCTCTCTCTCTCTCTCTCTCTCTCTCTCTCTCTCTCTCTCTCTCTCTCTCTCTCTCTCTCTCTCTCTCTCTCTCTCTCTCTCTCTCTCTCTCTCTCTCTCTCTCTCTCTCTCTCTCTCTCTCTCTCTCTCTCTCTCTCTCTCTCTCTCTCTCTCTCTCTCTCTCTCTCTCTCTCTCTCTCTCTCTCTCTCTCTCTCTCTCTCTCTCTCTCTCTCTCTCTCTCTCTCTCTCTCTCTCTCTCTCTCTCTCTCTCTCTCTCTCTCTCTCTCTCTCTCTCTCTCTCTCTCTCTCTCTCTCTCTCTCTCTCTCTCTCTCTCTCTCTCTCTCTCTCTCTCTCTCTCTCTCTCTCTCTCTCTCTCTCTCTCTCTCTCTCTCTCTCTCTCTCTCTCTCTGAGTCTAATACTACAAGATCCAAACATTTCAAACACAAGCGAAATTTGCCGATTTCAATAAAAAAAAATCTCATTTAAGTGAATCATCGGATCTGAAAGTTCAAGCACAGCCTCTCTGTAACCCTAGATGGATTTCAGAACTGAGCTGATGGTGTTTTTACAGAAACCAGGCTCTTGGTGTTTAACATCCTAAAACTGCATCCAAACTCTACTGCCTTCTTACATCTCCCCCTACATGTCTTTGCGTGAGTGCAGTTAGAGTATGCGCTCTCAGGACATGATTACCGTATTTGTCGGAGTATAACACACAGTTTTTTTGCTCATTTGAATGTCCTGTGCCGAAGCATGATATTTATGGATTTTTTTCCCATATTTTTAGACCCATTTTTGGCTCTGATATCACTGTTTTTCATTTTGGGGGAAAAAATAGTGCAGTACCACTTTTGTCCGCTAGGGGGCCACTTCCAGACTGTTTCTAGCTCATGTGTCCGAAAAAAGCCTCCTCTGGTCGGACTGACTCTGTCGCTGCCCGCTTCCTGCTCTGGATGTAGCTACATTAGCTGTGTTGTTAGCTGTATTTTTAGCAAGATAACTCATAAACCACACCGCAGATTTTCTTGAAACTTACAGAGCGTAATTATTTGGTGGTCATTTACAAACTGTTAGCTGCAGAAGATATTTAGAGCTATAAAAAAATTCGCTCTTTTAGCCGTTAGCACTTAGCTAACGTGAACAGATACCTACTGTTTAGATAAACGGCTCTTAAACCACTCGGGATATTTTTTAGGCTTACAGAGTGTAATTATATGGGTTTAATTTACAAGCTGTGACCTGTATAAGACATTTGAGATCAAATTCGATTGATTTATAATCTATTTTAGTAGCGCACGAGATGTGTTTTGGGAAGAAGTCAAACCGAAACAATTTAAATCTAGCAGATTAGACCATTTCGTGAATTGATTATTAAGGAACCGTTAAGCTCAGGAACCCTTGTGCTAAAATGTCCGCTAAGAAATATATTTTTTCTCAGCAAAGAAATGATAGTTTTTACCGTGTTTTCTTGTGAAGTCCTCCGATGCTTGCTCGCTTCTGTGGCCGCCATTTTAAGCAGGGCAAATGAGGCACTGACGCGTCGCGTAGCGGTGACGCATAATAGATGTGTGTTATACGCCGAAGCGTGTTATTTACGGATTTTTCCAATTCATTGGCAATAATTGGACAAAGCTTGGTATATACAGTACAGGAGCGTGTTATAATCCGACGAATACGGTACCTGCAGTGTTCCGTCAGTGAGGACTGAACTTGGAAAAAGGACCTTCTCCTACTCCGCTCCTGCTTCCTGGAACATCTTACAAAAAGATCTGAAGCTCTCGACCTTGACCTCTCTAAATGGTTAAGAATCTGTTGGAATCCTGGCAAAAACCAATGCAGACATGTTCCTGTTTTTGATTTTCTACATCTACCTTATAATGTTTTGCTAGTTGATACTTTGTAAAAAAAAAATAAAAAAAAATCTGTATTTCTCTCTTATGTTTGTCTATTGTTTAAAGCTGCACTATGTAACTTTGTAGTGCAGTCTGTAACTTTTCTAACAATATATTTTTAACATATTTCTTCACTCTGTCACTATCTACTGACAGACTGGTGTTAGACAAAGTAATCTCTGAAAAAAACTATAGTCCCCTTGCTTCTCTATCAGCATTTATAAAAACACTAAAAACACAGAGTGACCCGCCGTTAACCAGCCAATAAAAACAGAGTTTGTAACCAGCCAATAAAAACAGAGCTTGAATTTGAATTTCAGCAGGGCAAGGGGGGCAGAGCCATATATGGCTCTGAGGGGGAGGGATCAGAATGCTTTGCCTGTTGAAAATATTTCTAAGTTTTGTGCTCTACAGAAAGTAACACTTAAGGAAATTCTACCATTGCTGTTCATTCTTTAGTTTGTAGCAGGTCGCTCTTGTAAATGAGTCCATGAGGCTCAATGAGATTTACCTGACTAAAGGTTGAATGGAAACTAATAAGTTCTGGCAGAACTCTCCCAAACCGTTTGTTTTTAAAGGCCTAGAAGACACTTGTTGACCTTTGACCCTCTTTTCTCAGACGAGTTGGACACCATGTCGAGCACAGACAGGATCTCCTTCCTGCAGGAGAAGCTGCAGGAGATCAGGAAGTACTACCTGAGCCTGAAGTCCGAGGTGGCCTCCATCGACAGGCGGAGGAAGAGACTAAAGAAGAAGGAGAGGGAAGGTGGGAGCAGCAGGGCATGCTGGGAAATATGAGTTCATAACATCAATCTGAACACCAGGGAGTTAAAAACTGACGTTGATTAAGTTTGATTGTTTTAATGCAGAATAATGTAAATGGTGAACCATGCATGCAAACAGGAAGTCCTTTCTGGGTTCTTATTGGTTCTGTTTGTCCTCCTCAGTGTCCAACACAACGGTGTCCACCTCGTCGGGTTCCTCTGACATGGGTATGAGTCCGACCTCAGCCTCGCCCACTCGGAACACAATGGCTGTGGAATGCAGGTGATGATACGCCCACAGAGCCCCGCCCCATACCCACAAAGACTCTGCCCACTACGTAGGCCCCGAGCGTACAGACTGAGACACGGACTCCCAGTTGAGACTGACACAGTGGCTGATGGGAACTCGCCACTCTTGTGTGGCAGCACAGAGGCTCCACGGCACGTTCCATGCCACGTTCCATGGCAGCACGCCATTTGAGTGGATACAGAACTTTTTCCTCCTTCCAGGGCGTCGCCTTTGTTTCCTCATTTCACAATAATTTGCCGCTTGTCGAAGACGGAGTCGGGGTCAGAGGTCGGCGAATCCTGAGCCTTCCCTCCACCTTTAATTTATTCACGTCAATATAAACAGACGTTCAGCTTCTTCTTGTTTAGGTCTTTCAATAGAATTAAAGCTTTTATTTTGAGAATTAAAGCTTTTATTTTGAAAATGGAAAAGTGAAGTTAAAAATCCAGTTTTGTACTTTTTTTTGTTTTTTTAATATATAATCTAAAGTTACTTTAGTGTTTTTGGCTTTAAAGGAACTTTTTTTTATTATTATTTGAGGCTGAAAATTAACATTAAATTCTTTTTACACCAGCAACTTTCAATTTTTTTTTTAATTTTGAAAATTTGCAAAGACGGAAAACAAAAGTTGTTGATTTTTCTGGAATGGACTAAAAATCTGATTTACTTAATTTTCAGATGTTTGACTAGTCAAATCAGATGGATTCATTTTAAAAGTGAATCTGGAGTTATTTTGACCATCAGTTACACCAGAATCTGGATTTAAAGCCCCTCAGAGGACTGAATGTGACTTTCTGTCAACGATGCACTTCTGACCCGTTTTCAGGGACGGTTGCTCTGGAGGACCTCTTTTCTCGTTTTCTGCGTCGGGTTCAGGCAGACGGCTCCTCTACACGTCTGTTTTGTACAGAAAATAAAAATCCACACCTGTATTTGAATTTTACACGCCTGCTACAAAGGATTTCTAATATTTTCTAAGAGAAGACTGTTTGTAGTACTACGAACTCTGTGTATTGTTTGTTTTGCTGGCGGTGCTTCGGAGCGACGATGTAAATACAGAAACGTGAGAGCACAACGAGCAGCGTCTGTTTCTAATAAAGTTTTTAACAGTTTATTGTTAAGCGGTGTCATTTAACGCACGGTAAACCTGATGGTGCAGATTTCAGAATATAACACATCGACCAGTGACCCGGAAACGTTTTATTTTCCAAAACAAAGACATGAAAGTTCACAATACTGTATATAAAAAGAGGTGTTTACATGTTATCTTCATCAGAGTCATCCTCTTCCTCCAGAGAATCCTGAAACAGAAAACGGAGCTTCAGCTGAGTTTATATTAACTACAGTATAGGAACCTTCACAGTCACCTGCAGCGTCACACCTGAACTATAGGAACTGCTCTGAATTAATTCAGGTTCTCCGGATGGGTTCTTTGTTGAAACTTTTAATCTTTTATCCAAAAAGCTTAAGAAGCTGCAACAAACTCAGTCTTTTGTGTGTGTGCCTATATCCAACTCCTCCCTCCCCCTGACAACAATTCCACCAGTCTGAAGACCGCCACCATCATCCCAGTTCATAAGAGCTCTGCAGTGACTGGTCTGAATGACTATCGGCCAGTAGCCCTCACCCCGATAGTCACTGAATGCTTTGAAAGACTGGTCATGGCCCACATTAAAGCTAACATCAGTGAGGACCCTCATCAGTATGCATACCGCAAAAATGGATCAACAGAGGACGCCATCTCCTTTGTCGTCCACACTGCTCTCACCCACCTGGATCAGAAGGACTCCTACATCAGTCTGCTCTTTGTGGACTTCACGTATGATCCCCCAGACTCTGATGGACAAACTATTCATACTAGGACTAAGCCCCTTCATTTGCAACTGGGTACTAGACTTACCGTAAACAGACCATAGTCAGTGAGGATCCACAACTTCACCATAACCCTCAGCACTGACCCTCCTCAGGGATGTGTGCTCAGCCCTCTCCTGTTCACTCTGCTCATGTATGATTGTGCAGCTACCCATCCAGGTTGTCATATTGTAAAGTTTGCCGATGACACAGTGGTGGTGGGATGCATCACAAACAACGAGTCCAGCTACAGGCAGAAGGTGGAACACCTGGAGAGCTGGTGCAGGATGAACGACCTTCACATCATTGTGAAGAAGATGAAGGAAGTGGTTGTGGATTTCAGACAGAGCAAACACACCTACCCCCCATGAATACAGGAGGATCTGTGGTGGAAGTGGACTCCAGTTAGAAGTATGGGTGTGCACCTAAATGACCTCAGCTGGAGCAACACCACCACCAGCCAGATCAAGAAAGGTCATCAAAGACTCTACTTCCTCAGGCGGCTGAGACGAGCTGGTCTGAGTAGACCAGTCCTCACCTCCTTCTACAGGTGTGCAGTGGAGAGCATCCTGTGCTCCAGCATCAACGTGTGGCATGGAGGCTGCAGAAAGAAAAGCTCTGCAGAGAGTGGTGAAGGCTGCACAGAAGATGTTGGAGTCAGTCTCCCCACCATCACAGACATTTACACCTCCAGATGCAGGAAAAGAGCCACCTGCATCATGAAGGACCACACTCACCCAGCACACACACTTTTTGCCCCGCTCCCCTCAGGAAGGAGGCTGAGGAGCATTAAGTGTAGAACCACTAGACTGAGGAACAGCTTCTACCCTGAGGCTGTTAGACTCATGAATGTCTAACCAGGATAATCACTGTAATGTTAGAAGTTTAATCTTGCTGGAGGCCCGGTCTGGTCGACTCTGACTCATAACCTGTTTCAGAACAAATCATACTGTCTCAGCTGCTCACACCGAGCGATCCCAGGGTCAACACCCGATAAGGAGTCATTTTTGTTTGCTTGCTTCCAGCACTTAGATTTGCACATCACACCATCAGGAACAGATAAGACCAACGAGGTCACACACAGTCACCCCATTGATGCATTCTGATAGGCTGTGCCTGCCTTGGACATGAAGGTGGAGCTAAGGGCCAACATAAGCTGGGGTGTTCTGTTGCAGGGCGCCTCCGCTTCAATTGAAGACGGGTCAGACGGACCCCTCAACGCTGAGCGTGTAACTTTTCCTGCCTTATCGAAATTAAATGTAAATATAATTTACTTCTCTTGATTTTATTGAGTTTGTGTGAGTTTCCTCTCCACCTGGGAACAAAAGAACCGGAAAGGTGCCGTGGTCGAACAGTAATGCTACTTTAATTGGTGCTGCTGATCATCTCATGCTGCTGATCATCTCATGCTGCTGATCATCTCATGCTGCTGTATTCATTCATACCCATCTGCTCGCCAGACTCATGTTTGGGCTGCTGTTAGTCCGTGTTGTTTTGCATTGTTAGTGTTTAGCGTATAATTACTGTATTTAGCGTACCATCTGATGTTTGTTTTAATGTATATATCTTAGTGTATGTCTTGTTCAGAGACATGACGTGGGAATGGCTTGGGATCAAACCAGGGACTTCTGGGTCCCAAGTCAGCTGCCCTGTCGCTACTCCATCTCGACCCCCATCGGAACTGTTACGTTCTTTACAGGATCACATATGAATTATAGGAACCTTTGTGTCACCCTGCAGGACCCAGCGTGAACTATAGGACTCTTTACTATCCCCCTGCAGGATCATACCTGAACTACAGGAACCTTTACTGCACCCAGCAGTTAAACTCAGGTGTGTGTGTGTGTAGCTCACCTTTGCATATTTCTCTGCTTCCTCTCTGACGTCTTTGGGAACAAACACGTGTCGTCCGTTTGTGACTGAAGAAAACAGGAGAAGAAGAAGAGGGTTACCATGAGAACCGCAGTCTGGATCCAGGATCTGATCTCTCTACTGGTTTCTTACCTTCTCCAACCCAGCTGAGTTCCAGCTCAAACGATTTGTCCTTCACCTCGTCGTGAACGATGTAGATTCTGAAAAACAGAATTTAAACTTTTATCATTTTTAACGCTTTTCATAACATCTTTAAATCAATTTTGACAATTCTTCATGTTTCAAATGAATCATGAGTAAAGGAATGAAAATAAAAGCATGAAATTCGAGGTTTGGGCTCACATTTTAGCGACTTCTTTAACGAGTTCTCTGCACGTCATGTCTTTCATCTGAGGAACAGAAACATGGGCACGTTTTTACACTGCGTTA
>JBBPBX010056281.1:6105-20205 GCA_038048925.1 Garcialebias charrua
TATATATATATATATATATATATATCTTTTATCATTTAAATATGTTCGTTTTTGCAAACAAAATGATAAATCACTTTAATTTAGCTTTAAAAGTGATTTTGAACTTCAAGCCATGTTTAATCATGGGAAATCCGATTACACGCAAATGCACCATCTGTGACGTAGTGTGAGGCAGAGGGCTCTGGTCTCTTTAAAGGTGCTATGTGTAACTTTCTGCAGAGTGCAGAACTTAGAAAAATTTTCAACAGGCAAAGCATTCTGATCCCTCCCCCTCAGAGCCATATATGGCTCTGAGGGGGAGGCTCTGCTGAGATTCAAATTCAAGCTCTGTTTTTATTGGCTGATTCAAATTCAAGCTCTGTTTTTATTGGCTGATTCAAATTCAAGCTCTGTTTTTAATTGGCTGGTTACAAACTCTGTTTTTATTGGCTGTCATTGTCCTGGTCACTCTGTGTTTTTAGTGTTTTTATAAATGCTGATAGAGAAGCAAGGGGACTATAGTTTTTTTCAGAGATTACTTTGTCTAACATCAGTTTGTCAGTAGATAGTGACAGAGTGAAGAAATATGTTAAAAATATATTGTTTGAAAAGTTACAGACTACATTACAATCTTACATACCCTAGCTTTAATAGCGGACAATTTAAAACCCGACAAATTTAGCAATCTATGTGAAGATTTGAGCTTTTTGTCTTCATTTTGGGAAGCAGAAAATAGTTTGGGTGATGGAACAAGAAACAACAAGATATAATTTAGGTCTGATGCTGTATCAGACTTACCTTCATGTGGAGCTGCTCATACCCGCGCACTGTGACAAGCCCAGAGCTCTGCCTCACACTACGTCACAGATGGTGCGTTCGTGTGTAATCGGATTTCACATGATTAAACACGGCTTGAAGTTCAAAATCACTTTTAAAGCAAAATTAAAGTGATTTATCATTTTGTTTGCAAAAACGAACATATTTAAAAGATAAAATATATATATTTTGAGCAATTTTATGAATACCTGTAGTAGAAAAATCATGTCAGTGGACCTTTAACTACCGTAGTAACCCTGGGTTTCTAAATGTAACTGTGTGTGTGAGCAGAGGGAGATGCATCTGTTTGAGGCCTTGGTGCTTCAGCAGCTGCATTACACAGGGATGCTGGAAACCGTTCGCATCAGGAGGTCAGGCTATGGAGCAAAGTACACCTTCCAGGTACTGCAGCTGCACTCCTCTGGTGAAGTTTATCCAACAACGTCGAGCCACGATGCAGATGATCTTCTGCGAAACAGTATATTCACCTCATGTCTTAAATACCTGTCTAATGTCCGCAGGAATTTGTGGAGCAGTTCAGAGTTTTGCTGCCAAAGAACACCGCTGCCTCTAAAGAGGACATCTTAGAGCTCCTAGAAAAGAAAATGCATCTCGACCCCACCACGTACCAGATAGGCAAAACCAAGGTATTGTTTTGCCGTTAACGTTGATTTTAAAAGCAAGATATTTTGAATGGGTAATTAGTTTCCTGCAATACATGTTTCCTTTAATTCCTGCCACTGCTGTTAAATATTTAGTTTTATCACGCAGACCTTATTTTCGTCCACGTATAATTTTTTTTATTCTGATGCGTTTTGCGGCCTCAGGTGTTTCTAAAGGAGCTGGAACGGCAGAAGCTGCAGGACGTGCTGCACAAGGACGTGATGCGGAAGATCATCTTCCTTCAGCGCTGGCTCAGAGCTCGCCTGCAGAGGCAGGAGTTTCTAGACATGAGGAGGGCAGCCATCTTGATCCAGGTGAACACAGATATACCTTTTATTTAATTTCTCACATCGGTACACAACTTGCTTTTGTTTACTTTTTAACAGCTCAGAGACCATTTTGGAAGAGTCTTGATTTTCTGTCTTGTCTCAGTTTTCTTGGCGTAGGTACTGCAGGAAGGAGCAAAGACGACAGGCGGCGACTCTGATCCAGGCAGTGTGGAGAGGACACAGACAGAGATCAGAGTACTGCCGAATAAAACAAGGTGCTACAAAAATACAAGCCCTGGTCAGGGGGCACTCAGCACGCAGAAGGTAAACAACGCAAATACACTCGAGTTGTTTTTGTAAGAAATGAAAATGAAAATATTTGTCTCTAGATGAATGGATGGTGCTTAAGTGCAATTTTTACAATCATACTTGCCTTGTGCATTACAGGTGTCATTCTGTACGTGAGGAGAAACGAAAGAAAGAAGAAGAGGAAGAAAAGGCCCGCAGGCGAGCAGAAGAAGAAGAGAGGAAGAAGAGAGAAGAGGAGGAAGAGGCGAGGAGAAAAGCAGAAGAGGAAGCATTAATGAGAATTGAAGAAGAAGCGAGGAGGAGAGCAGAGGAGGAAGCAGCCAGGAGAGCACAGGAGCAGAGGGAGAAAGAGGAGCCTCAGACAAGAGAGCATCCAGATATCGAGCTGGTCACAGAGGAGACGCTGGATGAAAATCTCTTTGTTCCAGAAGAAGAGGAGGAGGAGAGACGAGAGGATGCACAAGAAGACAAAACAAGCTTACATATAGATGAGGAACAAGGCAGAGATGAAGAGCTGGAGGAAGAGGAGCTGGATTTGGAGACGAGCGGTACATTTAAGGCCGAACCTCAGCAGGATGAGGATGAGGAGGAGGAGGAGGAAGACTTTGAGAACCAAACACCAGGACAACCAGATTCAGGTTTGCTCATCCCCAATGCACTTGAGTCCACATCTGCATGTCAGGAGAAGGATCAAATGACCGGCGCTGCCTCTACATCTCCTCAAGCTGAACAGAAGAGTGTCCAGCCCGTCCTCAACAAACAGTCTTCATCTATTAAGAGGGAGGAGAGGAGGCGAAGAGGACTGGAGCACAACAAGAGGCAGACGGAACGAGCTGCAGCCGTCAGCAACGATCAGACATCACCTCCAAAAAGCAAGAACCAGGAGACGGCTAAGCTCAAAGAGCGGTCAGACAGCAAGGAGTTGGACCAGTACACCTTCGTGGCCTGGAAGATGAAGGATGACAGGGGAGGAAAGAAGGAGGCAAGGAGTTCTCCTCCCCCTGCCGGTCCCGTCCGACCCTCTACGTTACCCCTGCTACCCCTCGACTCTGCGCACGAGAAAAATGGTGACGGTGCCGGAGCTGTAACCCTGCAGCGCCGCACTGGAGCTATAAAGGAGAAACCAGACAAGTGGAAGGGGAGGAGGAGTAATGGAGAGAATTCAAAGACCACCGGCTCTCCTCCACTTTCCAACCGAGAAGAAAGGGTTAAGTCACAGCTGTACGTCTGATTTCTCTGTTCTCTAATGTTTAGAGCGAACGTTTGTGGCAGTGTTATTAAAAAAACTCATCAGTATCACAACCCTTGTACTTTGAAACAATTCAAACGTCTTTGTTTCTTCTGTTTCTGTTCATCTTTCTGTCTGTGTTCAGTCTGTTTTTTGTGAAAAACGCTGACATTCCTTCATTGATATTATTATTATGTCATCTTTCAGCAGGAGCGAAGCATCATTGCCATTAATTGACAGTTTTTCTCCAAGTTCTGAAGGGGCTGGTGCCATTTCCATCAAAGAGGTATTTTAAGTGTCCATCGATCTGCTGCAATTACTCTTTTCTCCTTTCAAAAGTGTTATAACAAATTATTTACTGGCGACCTTTTATTTAGTGGAACCTGGTCCCTGTTCACTGTAATTTTTCCTCGTGTCTAACCGTTTGCAAACGATGTCGTCTGGTCTGCAGATACTTCCCTCCCCAGAGAGTCACAGCGCTGACTTAAAAGAAAGTTTCGTCTCAAAGAAGCAGCAAGGCTTCGGTCCCCAGGATTCAATCCACTCCACCGCTTCCACTCCAGACAAGTACGTCACTGCAGTGGACAGATGTGCAAACATCTGGGCCCAGTTTGAACATCAGGAGACATGCATTAGGTTTTTCAGGCATGCTTTGAGAAAATGCATGCAGAATGATTTGAGACAGTTAGGTGTGATGTAAACCGTTTTACTAGAGAATTAATTTTGTCACTGTTGTATAATTAGTTTAGTTTTACAAACGCCTATAATTTATGAAATGCACCATTCAGACGCTACATCAAAAATAATTTTCCAGTTCAGTTTTATATTGGTGAACAAGCGTTAAACATTGTACTGTACTTGTTTCCTCAAAGAGGAATAACCAGAAGTTAAACTCTGTTGAAATGAGTCATAAAGTTAGAAGTTCACTCTAGAAATCTTACTTTTTTGTCAGTATCCTCCCAAACCAGAATCCTTTCACACTTTTACAACTACTTCAAGGTTTTTGTTGTTTTTCATCCCCTGCAGGTCAGGTGGATTCTTCAAGTTTTTGAAGAAACGACCCAAAGAGGCCCATACTCCAGACAACGAAGAGCTGACATTTGTTCATGCTCTCAATGACAAATCAGCACCAGGAGAAGGTACAGTAATTATTTTTATTATTTTTATTTTTACAGGGGTTTTTTTCTCCCCTGCTGCAGTCGACTCAGTTCACCAGTGATTCACCAGTGCTGTTTCTGCGCTATGGTGACCCTGACTGAAACTCCTCAAACAGATTATTTGTTTGCAGATGTTCACGCAACTGACCTGCAACTATTTTCTCTAGAATGTTTGAGATGAAAGTTAGATTAGATATAGGTCTATAGTTGGCTAGGATTCCCAAGTCAAGATTATGTTTCTTAAGTAAATGTTTAATTACAGAACTCTTAAAGGTATTGTGACATGATGTTGGAACTATGCATAAAGTGGCACAACATATACATGTTGTATCATTCAACTATGTTCGTTTTTACAAGCAAAATGATAAATCAATGAAAATTTGTTTCAAAGTGATTTTACACTTGGCGCCGTGTTTTGTCACGGGAAATCCGGGTACTTCCGCATGCGACGTCATGTGACATAGGGACATGAAGTTCAGTCTGCGGCTGCTATTAGAACGCAGTTTCATTGTCTTCAAGATCGCCTTTTTTTGTGTAAAACTTGAAAAATGCTGGTACGTTGTGTCGCATTTGGGTGTTCTAATGTCGCCAGTGAACAAGTGAGCCTTTTCACGTTCCATCCCTTCACCCTCTGAGCCTTCCTCCTCTGAAATCTCGGAGTCCCCCTCACTTCCTGAACGGTAAGGCTCAAATAAATACGGCTGTAGACCTACATTATAACCAGCTGTTTCTTGTTCATCACTTGAACCAACTTCGACTTCCCAAACTGAAGACAAATCGCTCAAATCTTCACTTAAATTGCTTAATTTCTCGGTTTCTATATTCTCTGCCATTGTTATTTACAAAGTGCGTTCATTACATTGCGTCATAAAAATGCGTCGGCGCTTGACCCCTCCTTTCTCCACCTGAAAACTGAGACGCACTGCAGTTACGTCATTAAAACTATTTTATTAAAAAATACTTTTATATATTAATTATTCGAAGCATCTGTGTACAAAAAAATCAAAGCTGAGTAGCTCCTCTTTCTAAAGATGTCTATGTTTTAGCATATTGTCACAATATCTTTAAAGCGCTGTGGTACATAATCATTAGAGATCAATTCAGCAGATCCAAAATGTGTATATTGATTAAGGGAAATGTGTCTTTAAATAGCCTGGTTGGGATGGGATCTAGCAGACACGTGGGTGGTTTGGATGAAGCTATTATTTTTGACAAGTAGAGAGCTCAACAGGACAAAAACAGTCCAAACATTTATCATGTTCTAGTGACATTTTTAAAGTTGTCTCATCTGACAGGAAACCAGAGGCGATAGTAGGAAGGATGGTTTTAACATTACACATGAAGAGAGATGTGAAATTATTATTTGTGCTGATCCGTGCAAAAAAAATTCATATTTTTATTTTTTATTTTTATTTTTACATCTGTTGATTATGTTCATAAAATTATCAGCAATACATGATATGTCACTTGTCTTCATGTTTACATGAGAAAAACTTTCTTTTTTTTCAGTGCCCCCATCTGGACACCTGTCTCGGACTCTTCCTCCGCCCCACAGTGACCGTGCTGGAAGGAGCTTAGGTCGAAACCCCACCATAAAGATCAGTCGAGCCACGCGGGTCTCTGAGCAGTGGAACGCCTCGCTGGACAGAGAAATCAAAAACGCCAATGAGCTGCGGCACCTCGATGAGTTTCTGGGCAACCAGGTGCGTCAAAAGGAACGAGATGCTGACTTCTTTTTGGAGATGCTTTAATCAGATTAAAACTTTTACAAAAACATCAACAGAAAACAAATGTTTTTGCTTTTATTTTTTATTTTTTTGTAGGTCAATGATTTTCGATCCAGGGGCAAACCGCTGTCCAGTACAGAATCCATTTTTGTTGCAGCCACCTTGCAGTTCAGAGTGACAATCAAATCGATGTATTCTGTCCATGTAAGTATGTGTGCAGGCTGGAAACAGTCACAAAATGTTTACTAACCTGCGTTAACTCCTTTATCTCATTTTGTCTCTTGTTGTCTAAACAGAAACCCACCATCGGCTACAAAGGGCTAATGTCAGGGTACCAGAACAAAGTGATCCACTTGGCAGGCAGCGCATACCAAGAAGATGTCCCACTCGTGGTCAACCTGTTCCAGTCTGTGCTGGATGGCTTCATCAGAGGAGAAATGAAGAAGGAGGAGGCTGAACCTGCTAAGGTAAAACGCTGAAATTATGACTTTAATTCAAAAGTAACTATGTATTTACAGACTCGTTTTGTCTTTCAGCTTTCCAAAACTAGAAAAAAGAGGAGAAATAAACATAAAAGTGTAAGTTTGCATTTGAAAAAAAGTCCTTTATGTGATTTTTGTTTAAAATCGGACTAACGTTGGGTGTTTTATTAGGCGGAGTGCTTCCTGGATCATGGTTTTGTCAACTATCAGGTCAGCATTGTACAGTCATGTGACCAGTGTAGCTCTTACATCTGGGTCATGGAGAAAGCCTACATGTGCAGCTGTGAGTAAACGCCCCGACTAGCATTTTTAAGTAAACCGCTACACAGATTAAAGTCATGTAGTCATCCTTTTTTAATTTTTCCTACAGATTGTAAGATGGTGTGCCACAAGAAGTGCCTGTGCAAAATAAGTGTCGACTGCTCCACCTTTTGTGCCAGAAAGGTCTGTTTCTCCATATTAAATTCAGCCTCATGTCTTTGTCATTTACCCGGAACGCGTTTAAAGCATTGTTCGATGTTGAAGAAGACAAGTTATTGACTGCGGCTGTGAATCCACAGAGTGACGAGGTCAACACCGGGCAACATTTTAAAGTGCGCGTTTGTAAACTGGTGAGTGATAAGAACCCGGTGCCGGTGGTTCTGGAGATGATGCTGGAGCATGTGGAGATGCACGGCCTCTACACCGAGGGCATCTACCGCAAATCCGGCTCTGCCAATCGCATCAAAGATCTGCACCAGCGGCTAGAAACAGGTTAGACATTTTCTAAATGACGATCACGACACACTGGAATTAAATGAAGTCTGTTTTTATTTCAACTCATACATGTTTTTTTCTTTCTTCATATTTTGGTGCTGTTGTCTTTTCCATGTGTGTAGATCCTCATCTAGTCTGTCTCGAGGACTATCCCATCCACACAGTGACCGGCCTGGTGAAGCAGTGGCTCAGGGAGCTGCCCGACCCGCTCATGACCTTTGCACATTACAACGACTTCCTTCATGCAGTCGGTGAGTGGGATGTTGTCCAGCAGGGGGAGACATTTCACAGCAGTCAACTTTTCTCCTTCTTTCTTAGGACTACAGTAGTCTGTAAATTGTTTCTTTAGTGGGAATAAAACTGAAACGAAGACCTTTACTTATCACAGTAGACTGTTAATATTTAGGAACAGGTGTCATTTTAAGATGTTTTCATGTATTTTATTAGAACTGCCAGAGACGCAGGAGCAGCTTCATGCCATCTATAAAGTGCTGGAGGAGCTCCCCTCAGCAAACTTCAGCACATTAGAGCGACTCGTCTTCCACCTTGTCAGGTGAGGACTATTAAAGCATTATTACCTTCCATCAAATGTTTTGTTTTGCAAATTAAAATTACTGAAATTTTATGATCTGGTTGACTACAATATGCAGAGACCAATTTTGTCTGTCAAGTATGGGAAACATACACAGATGACAAATGTGACAAATTATTATTATTATTATTAATATTCTCTTAATATTATACAAGGCGCAGAACTTCACATTACCCTCACATATCCAAACGTTTTTTGTTAAAAGACAGAGTACTTACAATCTTAAGGGTACAGATATTTTTGTTATACCAAAACATAGAACTAGTTTAAAGAGTAGGTAATAATAATAATAATAATAATAATAATAATAATGAATTTAATTTATAACGCACTTTTCATTAATGAAAATCTCAAAGTGCTAAGTAGTAGGTCTACTATAATTTATGGAATAGGTCTATGGAATGGTTAAGAAAACGTTATTAAAGTTGCAAAAACAATGACTTTGTTTAAAAAAACGAATAAAATTAGGTTTTTGGAAAAATATATATGAATTGGTTTGTTTCAAATTTTCTGAATGGTAAAGTATGATGAGTTATTTATTGTGTAATATTTTTTTGTGGATTATTGTTTAAATTGATTGTTTGAATTAATTTTGTTTTTAAAAAAAAAGGGGCAGACATAATAAGATTTTATCTTCTGCTTCCTTTCATTTCATGTAATGTTTGATTTTTTTATTTACGTGGAATTGTAAATAGTTTTTTGTGTTGTTTTAAATTTGAACTTTGAAATGAATAAAGAATAAAAGAAAAGAAAGAAAGTTCTTATCTAAATCAAAGAACACTACGCTTCAAAGTGATCAACTCACTCTGGATTGTTAAGACAAGGCTGACGGTGCAGGCAATCAAATGACGTTCTTCTGTCTGACAACGCTCCTGCAGGGTGTCTAAAGAAGAGGCTCACAACCGCATGTCTCCTAACTCGTTGGCCATAGTGTTTGCACCGTGTATTCTGCGTTGCCCTGACACCGCTGACCCGCTGCTCAGCATGAAGGACGTTGCCAAGACGACAACGTAAGGCTGCCACGAAAGGAAATAAAGACTAAAACGTTCCTATTCTCTGACCATCGGATGAATTTGTTTTCCTTTAATTACGTCAAACATAAATACTGTCGCTCTTTGCCTGTAGGTGTGTAGAGATGCTCATCGTTGAGCAGACCAGACGCTACAACGAGAGGATGGAGGAGATCGAGCAGCTGGAGTACGCCGAGGCGCTGGCGGTTAACCAGCTCAAACTCAAGAGGAAGAACACGGTAACAGATGTGCTCGATACACAAGTTTAGATTAGCTGCACTTGTTGTGAATATATACAGTGAATAAAGTCAGATGTTGTAAAACTTACACATAAAAAAGGTTTATTTTACATAATGAAATTAGTTGTTTTTTTGCATTATGTAAATCACTTAATCCCTTTATCAGCTGTTCTCAGATTATTCCAGTAACATAGCCAATGTTCCCTTATTTTTTTATTTTGTTTTTAGCACTACCTGCATTTACCTCTCAGGTACTCGGCTCCTTACAAAGGAGTGGTGGTATGTATCATCCAGTTCTCCAGTAGATCCAGTAGTCATCATGTGTAGTTTGCCATGTTGGACTGCTTGTGCATGGCATGTTAGATTCTGGTGATGCGCTGGCCGTTTTATATTTTTCTTTACTCGTTTACACATGTTTTGCAATTGTCTAACTGTGAAATCATCTATACTAACTGGAAGAAGTTTGCATTTTGTTAGGTTTTTATTTTGTCAGGCTTGTGATCTGAGGGATTTTTATTTATTTTCAATGTTCTCTGAGTGTGAGGGCAAAGTGGTTCTGGGTTGCTGTTGTGATTCCTCTCTTTGTCAGAGAGTGAACTTACCAAAAATGTGACTTGCAAAGCTTGGTGGTAACGTTGTGTTTTTGACTTTGTGGTTTTTCCACTCACAAAGCTCTGAAAGTCATATTATTTTTAGAGAAGGCTCAATCTTTTCTGATCATGGTGATGTGTTTAACTTTGATGACAGGTGGGGGGGGATTTGTTCATTGATTCATTCATGTTCGTTCATCGCTGTAGGTATTTCTGTGCATATGCATGAAGATCACAGGCACCATCCATCCTGCTTTCCTTGTTACCTCACTAACAGTTTTGGCTGATTTAGATCCTGGTTGTTTTTAGTGCATCGTTGTAGTCATTTCCCATTCATAAATAACTCCACATATAGTAATTTTAAAAACAATATTTTTTTGTCTGGGTGGGTCAGTGATCAGTGTTTGCTGCTGTGTTTTGTGCAGATGCATGAGAAGGGGGGCTCTGATCTCAGAGTGGTCCCTGAAGACGAGCCTCTGGACTCAGACACGGAGAACAACCTGGTGGAACGCATCAAATCCATCAAACAGGAAAAGTGAGGACGTGCTCTTACCTTTTTTATATATTTGCTTTCGTAAATGAGCCCATGAGGTTCAATAAGATTTACCTGACTAAATAAAGGTTGAATGAATATATTAATTGTTTTTATTTGTTTGCTTTTCCTCTTTTTGTCCTTCAAAGCGTCTGATGTTCTTGCCCTCTGCTCTTTTCTCAGAGATGACCTTGCCGTACGGCTTCCGGACATGGAGCAGCCCGGTTCAGACCAGGAGAACTTGGACTCGGAGGCGTCGCTAAGCTCCGAGAGCCTCCTGGATGAACAGCAGCGCTCCTCTGCTCACAGCTCAGAGCCAGAAGGTTAGTGTTGAGGTGCAGCCCGGTGTTTCCCTCCTTCTGCCCGTTCCTCTCACTCACCGGTGGGTTTCTGACCAAACCACTGGGCCGCGGCCTCGGGCCCTTCCTGTCTTCTGTGGTGCAGGTCTGGACCAGTGATGGTGATGGGGCGCTGATGTCTGCTCTTTAAACAAAGCAGGTTGGGGGAACAGCAGCCGTGTTTTGTGTGTTTGTGTTCATGTAGCACAGAAGCATGCTCGCACATCGTCCTGAGCTAATAAATGAACGTTCGGCTCCACGTCAGATCTCTTGCTTGTGATTCTACTTTCCTGATAACGTGGTTGCATGATCTTCCATTAGTCTTCTCTTCATCTTTCTTTGCACTGCTGTGTGTTTTTCTATTATTTTTTTTATTTATTTGTGAAATACTATTGTCTTCCACTTGCTCAGTTTCTTATTTTTTTCTCCTTTTCTGCCAGGACAAAGTGTTGCCCAGTTGAAGAGACAAAAGCTAGTTTGCGCTCCTAAACCCTCAGATCTGGCCCAGCGATCGAAAGCTCCTGCTGGAAGTGTGTCTCTGGCAAATCTCACCCCCGCCAGCTCCTCTTCGTCCGTGTCCAGCTCTGCCTCCTCAGCGTCTGAATCCTCCAGCGGCTCCCTCAGGCACGTGCTGCAGCGTCGTAGTCCTGTAATCCCAGACACGGTCAAACTGCCCCCAGGTGTCTCACCCCAGACAGCGACTTCGAGCCCCGCTCAGACTCACACCCCTCCCATAAACCGAGACTTCTCGCACTCCGTGAGGAAACGTGAGCAGCGCGTCTGCCGTAAAGACAGCACCCAGTCCCTTTACATCAACAAGCCGGAACGTGACTTGTTGCTCCATTTCTCCTCCGGCCCTCCCTCTACTTCCTCCTCTTCATCCTCCATCTCCGTGGTTACGCTTTCTTCTCAGATCCAGCAACCTCAGGGGGAAACCTCCAAGGTGCAGAGACGCTTTTCAGACCCAGACATCCCCTACATGGACGTCGATGCCTGACCAAGCAAAAACCAAAAAATAAAAGAATAATTAAAAAGGCAACAGTGTACAAATAAATCCAAAAGTTGATACAGATTCCAGAAGAGGATAAAAACTGCACACAGGACCTGAGTGTGTGAGTGGAACTGAAAGAAAAATGTGATAAATTCACAAAGTCAGGCTGAAGTGATGCTGATCAGCAGCTGTTACAGCTGTTACCAGAGGGAACCTAATCAGACTTTTGTCGTATTTGACAGTAAAATAACTGGACAAGTTATTGCCAAGCATCTTTTCTATCATTATAAGAAATTGCAATTACAGGCTACATCTTCTATATCTGCTCAAAGAATTTTTTTTTATATATCTGTAAAACATGAAATTATGGCAGGTTACACACTCAAATTGTCTTTTTATTGTTCTCATAATGAGCAACACGTGCTCAACGAATTGTTTGCCCAGTGCCTTGATGTTTTATATGGAGTTGATGAACTCACTTTTCATACCATGATTCTTGAACTACTTGTTCAGTAGGTGACTTTAGATTTCTGTTTGTTGCCCTGAACGGACACATGTTCAGACCAAGGACCAAATCCTGCACATTCTGTTTGAATTATCCTTTACCTGCTGCACAACACACACCAGATAGGAAGTGCTTTCAGTTAGCAAAGGGAAACAGAAGCAGCACATGCCACTTTCTCCTCCAAAACTCCGAAAACAAAAACCCAAACCATGATGCCACAATGTTCTTCAAAAGCGCCTCGACGTCACCCTCCCCGCTGAACGAACGTGATTTCACTCAGCTGTGGACATTCTTTACGCTGAGCACGTTCTGCTGAAGCGCAGCCTCAGCCAACGTTGTATAAAATGAAGTGTAATGCTAATGTTTCTCTGACTGCTGAATGATGTTTTAGTTTGGATTATGAGAAAGATGTTCTGATGTGTAACAGAGTGTGTGTTTGGGACTGAATGATACAAGCTGGAATGGTTATTGGTGTTAACATGGAAATACAGCACATGATGCTTGTAACAGCTGCTTCTGTGTCTTTTCTTTGCCTACGAGTTTTGTGTCCAAACTGTGACAAAGCAAATAACAAAGCATTTAAAAAATTTTAAGTTGCAATATTTTGTGATGAGGAATGAGTTCCTTTCTCTCACACTTCTTTACAATATTTACGAGGCAGGAGTTTACAGAAATCTTGAAAAACGGATCATCTCACATGGGTTTAGGTAGGTAATTGTGAAGACGCTGTCAAATGTGATCCCTCTTTTTTCATAAGAGTTCTTGATGTGTGCACTTGTCCTATTGGGAAAATTGATTTCCTCACTTGACACAAATCAGGTGAGCTGGCATGTTGCTACAGAATGTTAAGTCATAAACGTGCCATCAGGTATTATTTAAATTGCCAAAAGTCATGCCCCCTTCTTTTTGTTTGTTTGTTTATGTAGAGCAGGGGTCTGCAACCTTTATGATCAAAAGAGCCATTTTTACACCTTCATGCACTAAATTCAGTGTGTCCAGAGCCGCAACAACCTGCTACAACTGTTATGAACTGGTGGCCCATGGGCCACTTTAAGTTTGTTGGAGGAGACTTTTGTGGGCAGTAGGGGTGACCTTATAAAGCTAAAAATATCTAATGATTTTTAATATTTATTGATACTATTACAATTTAAGACAAATGAAAAGACCAGATTCTTGTAAAGAGGTGGGGAAAGTTTTAAATAAAAAAACAAAACAAACTACAAGCTATGCAGACCTATGTACTTATTCATCCATCCATCCATCCATCCATTTTCTTCCGCTTATCCGGGGTCGGGTCGCGGGGGTAGCAGCCTAAGTAGGGAGGCCCAGACTTCCCTCTCCCCAGCCACTTGGAGCAGCTCCTCTGGGGGAATCCCAAGGCGTTCCCAGGCCAGCCGAGAAACATAGTCCCTCCAGCGTGTCCTGGGTCTTCCTCTGGGTCTCCTCCCGGTGGGACATGCCCGGAACACCTCACCAGGGAGGCGTCCAGGAGGCATCCTAACCAGATGCCCGAGCCACCTCAACTGGCTCCTCTCGATGTGGAGAAGCAGCGGCTCTACTCCGAGTCCCTCCCGGATGACTGAGCTTCTCACCCTATCTCTAAGGGAGAGTCCAGACACCCTGCGGAGAAAACTCATTTCAGCCGCTTGTATCCGAGATCTTGTTCTTTCGGTCATAACCCAAAGCTCATGACCATAGATGAGGGTGGGAACGTAGATCGATCGGTAAATTGAGAGCTTTGCCTTTTGACTCAGCTCTCTCTTCACCACGACAGACCGGTACAGCGCCCGCTTCACTGCGGACGCTGCACCTATCCGCCTATCGATCTCACGCTCCAGTTTTCCCTCATTCGTGAACAAGATCCCGAGATACTTAAACTCCTCCACTTGGGGCAGGACCTCCTCCCCGACCCAGAGA
>JBBPBX010056282.1:8697-22819 GCA_038048925.1 Garcialebias charrua
AACCTAAATTTCATCTAAAATTTTTTAGTGAAAATAGTTGCAGGTCAGTTGCGTGAACATTTACAAAGAAAAAATTTACAAAGAAAAAATCTGTTTGGAGTCTCAGTCAGGGTTTAGAACTCATCATAGCACTAGTAAAATTCACTAATGATATTCTCATGGCCTCAGACAATGGACTTGTGTCTATACTGGTCCTGTTAGAGCTCAGTGCTGCATTTGATACAGTTGATCACAATACTACAGAGGCTTGAATATGATATTGAGAAAACAGAAACAGCTCTAAAATGGTTGAAATCGCATCTATCTGATAGATTCCAGTTTGTAAATGTTAATAATTAATCATCTTCATACACCAAAGTTAGTCATGGATTCCCTCAGGTCTCAGTACTTGGGCCAATTCTCTTTACTTTATATATGCTTTCATTAGGTAAAGTTATTAAACAGCATGGTATACATTTCCATTGTTATGCTGATGACACACAATTATATTTGTCGATTAAACCCAATGAATCCAATCAGTTACTTAGACTACAAGCATGTCTTAAAGACATAAAAACCTGGTTTTGGTTTTTGGACCTGAGCACATTAGGAATACATTTTTCAGTTTGTTGCCCTCCTTAAGGCTCACCCATAGCTCTGCATATGGCTGTACGCAGCTGTACGCACGTACTACGCAGAGGCACAAGCGTATCCCTGCAGGGCATGTACAAGCAAAGCTCAAATTTTACGACCGCGTACGCAAACGCGGTGTCGCACAATAAACTGCCCGGCGCCGGACTGTTTTGTATGTGACACAAATGTATTAAATTCCCCTTCTTCATCCCTGATCTGGCCTTTTCTTTTGTTTTTTTGCCAAAAGGCAGTGATCGCTTCCTCCTCCGTTGACTCCATGACTGAAATGATGAGAAATGAACAAATTTGTCACGAGTGAATTAAACTCAGGTCCAGCGTGGCTGCGGGAGGTTCTGGAGATTTCCTGGTGTGCTGGTCTGATGTGTGGGCTGCAGGACCAGCGCTCCCTGTTTTTTTTTTTTAGAACTTTTTATTAACATATAAACACAGAACACCACTGTGGCTGCAGCTGCCAGCTTGCGCCTTTTTTCCCCACCCGACCTGTCAATCAATTCAGTAGGCGTGTCAGCAAATGACCAATCAGCTACCTCAATTTGTCCCGTAGGTAAACGCTCTGCGCTGCAGCTGCTCAAATGACGTCAAGAATTTGGTGCGAAAACGCGAGAATGTACGCAAGAATGTATGCTGAGCTATGAGGCTGAACTGTCTGCGTACAGTACACGCGTACGTACGGACGTACGCAGAGCTATGGGTGAGCCATTAGATGGCATTAATCTGGCCTCCAGTTTTAATGTTAAAAATCTTGGTGTTATTTTTGATCAGGACATGTCTTTTATCCCCCACATTAAAAATGTTACTAGAACTGCCTTCTCCCACCTGTGTAATATCACTAAAATTAGAAACATCTTATCTAAAGATGATGCAGAAAAACTGGTTCATGCATTTGTCACGTCTAGACTGGACTATTGCAATGATTCATTATCTGGGTGTCCAAATATTTCTTTAAAACGTCTTCAGTTGATCCAAAATGCTGTTGCCAGAGATCATATATATCCAGTTTTAGCTTCTCTCCATTGGCTCCCTGTCAAGTCCAGAATATAATTCAAAATCTTACTTCTAACCTACAAAGCTCTCAACAACCTAGCTCCAGCTTGTATTACAGATCTTATTGTTCCATATTTTCCTAACAGAGCACTTCACCCTCAGGCTGCAGATTTACTCACGATTCCTAGAATTTACAAAACCAGAATGGGAGGCAGAGCTTTCAGTTATCAGGCTCCTCTCTTGTGGAACCAACTTCCAATCTCTGTCCGTGAGCCTGACACATTATCCAGTTTTAAAACTAGGCTTAAGACTTTTTTTTTTTGCTAAATCCTATAGTTAGGGTCGGCTTGGGTTTCCTGAGCTGTCCCTTAGTCATGCTGCTATAGGCTTAAGCCCCCAGTATACTCCCGCGTATACGCAGAGGTACGCACGTACGTACGCAGAGGTACAAGCGTACACCCGCAGGGCATGTACGCGCAAAGCTCAATTTTTACGACCGCGTACGCAAACGCGGTGTCACACAATAAACTGCCCGGCGCCGGACTGTTTTGTATGTGACACCAATGTATTAAATTCCCCTTCTTCACCCCTGATCTGGCCTTTTCTTTTGTTTTGTTTTTTGCCAAAAGGCAGTGATCTCTTCCTCCTCTGTTGACTCCATGACTGAAATGATGAGAAATGAACAAATTTGTTACGAGCGAATTAAACTCTGGTCCAGCGTGGCTGCAGGAGGTTCTGGAGATTTCCCGGTGTGCTGGTCTGATGTGTGGGCTGCATGACCAGCGCTCCCTGTTTTTAAATTTTTTATCCATCCATCCATCCATCCATCCATTTTCTTCCGCTTATCCGGGGTCGGGTCGCGGGGGTAGCAGCCTAAGTAGGGAGGCCCAGACTTCCCTCTCCCCAGCCACTTGGAGCAGCTCCTCTGGGGGAATCCCAAGGCGTTCCCAGGCCAGCCGAGAAACATAGTCCCTCCAGCGTGTCCTGGGTCTTCCTCTGGGTCTCCTCCCGGTGGGACATGCCCGGAACACCTCACCAGGGAGGCGTCCAGGAGGCATCCTAACCAGATGCCCGAGCCACCTCAACTGGCTCCTCTCGATGTGGAGAAGCAGCGGCTCTACTCCGAGTCCCTCCCGGATGACTGAGCTTCTCACCCTATCTCTAAGGGAGAGTCCAGCCACCCTGCGGAGAAAACTCATTTCAGCCGCTTGTATCCGAGATCTTGTTCTTTCGGTCATAACCCAAAGCTCATGACCATAGATGAGGGTGGGAACGTAGATCGATCGGTAAATTGAGAGCTTTGCCTTTTGACTCAGCTCTCTCTTCACCACGACAGACCGGTACAGCGCCCGCTTCACTGCGGACGCTGCACCTATCCGCCTATCGATCTCACGCTCCAGTTTTCCCTCATTCGTGAACAAGATCCCGAGATACTTAAACTCCTCCACTTGGGGCAGGACCTCCTCCCCGACCCGGAGAGGGCACGCTACCCTTTTCCGGCTCAAGACCATGGCCTCGGATTTGGAGGAACTGATCCTCATCCCGGCCGCATCGCATTCAGCTGCAAACCGCTCCAGTGAAAGCTGTAGATCACGAGCTGATGAAGCCAATAGGACCACATCATCTGCAAAAAACAGAGAAGCGATTCTAAGGCCACCAAAACGGATCCTCTCAACACCTTGGCTGCGCCTAGAAATTCTGTCCATAAAAGTTATAAACAGAATCGGTGACAAAGGGCAACCTTGGCGGAGTCCAACTCTCACCGGAAACGAGCCTGACTTACTGCCGGCAATGCGGACCAAGCTCTGACACCGGTCGTACAGGGACCTAACAGCCCATATCAATGGGCCTGGTACCCCATACTCCCGGAGTACCCCCCACAGAACCCCCCGAGGGACGCGGTCGAATGCCTTTTCCAAGTCCACAAAGCACATGTAAACTGGTTGGGCAAACTCCCACGCACCCTCCAGGACCCTGCTGAGGGTGTAGAGCTGGTCTAGTGTTCCACGACCAGGACGAAAACCACACTGCTCCTCCTGAATCCGAGGTTCGACTATCCGACGGACCCTCCTCTCCAGAACCCCTGAATAGACCTTACCAGGGAGGCTTAAGAGTGTGATCCCTCTATAGTTGGAACACACCCTACGGTCCCCCTTTTTGAATAGGGGAACCACCACCCCAGTCTGCCAATCCAAGGGAACTGCCCCCGATGTCCACGCGATATTGCAGAGTCGCGTAAGCCAACACAACCCCACAACATCCAGAGCCCTAAGGAACTCAGGACGAATCTCATCCACCCCCGGAGCCTTGCCACCGCGGAGCTTTTTAACCACCTCGGCGACCTCAGCACCAGAGATTGGAGAGCCCGACCCAAAGTCCCCAGGCTCCGCTTCCTCAGTGGAAGACGTGCCAGTAGGATTGAGGAGGTCTTCGAAGTATTCCGCCCACCGACTCACAACATCCCGAGTTGAGGTCAACAGCACGCCATCCCCACCATAAATGGTGTTGGTCGCGTACCGCTTTCCCCCCCTGAGACGCCGGATGGTGGACCAGAATCGCCTCGAAGCCGTACGGAAGTCATTCTCCATGGCCTCTCCGAACTCCTCCCACGCCCGAGTTTTTGCCTCAGCAACCACCCGAGCCGCATGCCGCTTGGACTGCCGGTACCTATCTGCTGCTTCCGGGGTCCCACAGGCCAAAAAGGCCCAATAGGACTCCTTCTTCAGCTTGACAGCATCCCTCACCGCCGGTGTCCACCACCGGGTTCGAGGGTTGCCACCACGACAGGCACCAACAACCTTGCGGCCACAACTCCGATAAGCTGCCTCGACAATAGAGGCGCGAAACATGGCCCACTCGGGCTCAATGTCCCCCGCCTCCCTCGGAACGTGTTCAAAGCTCTCCCGGAGGTGGGAGTTAAAGCTCCGTCTTACGGGAGACTCTGCCAGACGTTCCCAGCAGACCCTCACAATACGTTTGGGTCTGCCAGGTCTGACCGGCATCCTCCCCCACCATCGGAGCCAACTCACCACCAGGTAGTGGTCAGTTGACAGCTCCGCCCCTCTCTTCACCCGAGTGTCCAGGACATGCGGCCGCAGATCAGATGAGACGACAACAAAGTCGATCATTGAACTACGACCTAGGGTGTCCTGGTGCCAAGAGCACATATGGACACCCTTATGCCTGAACATGGTGTTCGTTATGGACAATCCATGACGAGCACAGAAGTCCAACAACAGAACACCACTCGGGTTCAGATCAGGGGGGCCGTTCCTCCCAACCACACCCCTCCAGGTCTCACTGTCATTGCCCACGTGAGCGTTGAAGTCCCCCAGCAGAACAAGGGAGTCCCCAGGAGGCGCACCCTCCAATACCCCCTCCAAGGACTCCAAAAAGGGTGGGTAATCTGCGCTGCCGTTCGGCGCATAGGCACAAACAACAGTCAGAGCCCGTCCCCCCACACGTAGGCGAAGGGAGGCTACCCTCTCGTTCACCGGGGTGAACCCCAACGTACAGGCACCAAGATGGGGGGCAACAAGTATGCCCACTCCTGCTCGGCGCCTCTCACCAGGGGCAACTCCAGAGTGGAAGAGTGTCCAACCCCTCTCAAGGAAACTGGTTCCAGAGCCAGAGCCATGCGTTGAGGTGAGTCCGACTATTTCTAGCCGGAACCTCTCAACCTCACACACTAGCTCAGGCTCCTTCCCCACCAGAGAGGTGACATTCCATGTCCCAATGGCCAGCTTCTGTAGCCGAGGATCAGACCGCCAGGGTCCCCGCCCTCGGCCACCACCCATTCCACAATGCACCCGACCCCTTTGGCCCCTCCCACAGGTGGTGAGCCTATGGGAAGGGGGACCCACGTCTCCTCTTCGGGCTGTGCCCGGCCGAGCTCCATGGGTGAAAGCCCGGCCACCAGGCGCTCGCCAACGTGCCCCTCCTCCGGGCCTGGCTCCAGAGTGGGGCCCCGGTGACCCGCGTCCGGGCGAGGGAACATTGTTTCCATTTATATTACTCATCATAAGGGGTCTTGTGGGCTGCGCTTTGTCTCGTCCCTCACCTAGGACCTGTCTGCCTTGGGTGACCCTACTAGGGGCATAAAGCCCCTGACAGCATAGCTCCTAGGATCATTGGGACACTCAAACCCCTCCACCACGGTAAGGTGGCAGCCCAGGGAGGGGTGGCAGCCCAGTGGCAGCCCAGGGAGTAAATTTTTTAGAACTTTTTATTAACGACATATACTGTATTTTCCGGAATATAGGTTGCGGCTTTTTATCATTTTTGCATGCCCTGCGACCTATATTCAGGTGCGACCTATTTATGGCTTTTTATAAAATAAGCGGATTTGTAATCATTTATTAACAAAAATTAAACTGAAACACACTCTTACAATAATGTCAGCTAACAAATATATTTTTTTAGGTGTTTATCCTGCTAAAATTATTAATTTATTAAAGAAAAGTTCAGCTCAGACACATATTTGCTATAATCTTTATCAAACAAATAATTGTTTTTAAGTGTTAATCTTCTTAAAAGCCTTGCTGTGCGCTCCTGTGGAAGAAACATTTGCAGCAGAGCTAAACACGGTCCACATTTTGACGTAGGTGCGACCTATATTCAGGTGCGACCTATATATGGATTTTCCCAATTCTTTGGCAATAATTGGACAATCCGACCTATAATCAGGTGCGACCTATTTTCCAGAAAATACGGTAAACACAGAACACCACTGCGGCTGCAAGCGCTTGTTTTTTTTTTTTGACCTGTCAATCAATTCAGTAGGCGTGTCAGTAAATGACCAATCGGCAACCTCAATTTGTCCCGCAGGTAAACGCTCCTTGTCTGTGGAGCTGTGTTGCAGCTGCTCAGGGTGGATACTCGAGTATGATGTCTGAACCCTCTGCGTACAGTATGCACGTACGTACGCGTGGACGGATGTACGTGGGAGTATACTGGGGGCTTTAGACTACTGGAGGACAAACTGACCACATTTTTTCACTCTGCTACTGGCTTTACTTACTCTGCTCAACCTGTTTTGTATTTGTAATTATTTTTTATATCCTTGACATGTGCTTTTTTTTGTCTTTCAGGTACACGTGGACCTATATCTGGACCCACCATTCTGTGTTCGTTTGTCTCTTCTTTCTGTCCTCTCAAACTAGCGGGTCAAAGCAGATGGCCACTTGTCCTGAGCCTGGTGCTGCTGGAGGTTTCTTCCTGTTAAAAGGGAGTTTTTTCTTTCCACTGTTGCCATTGTGCTTGTTTAGGATGGGAGCAGTGCTTTAAGTGGAAAAAAATAAGTGCCGGTACCCTCCCTAAAGTCATAATAATATGCATACCTGCAAACTCAGAAGGGATGAAAAAGGTGACAAACGTTGCGCCAACCCCCCCCCCCCGAAAGATTTTGTAATTTTTTAACATGCTTCAGGTAAAAGTCATTTACTAACCTGATTTAATGAGAACATAAATAGGAAAGATTGTGTCAACCAAAAAATTAACAACCAACAACAGCAGCAAGTCAAATACAGCAGAACATTTTGCTAACAATGCGCTGCTCCGAGTCAACAGATGCATTTAAAAACTTAAGACTTATCTCTTCAGACAGGCTTTTGGTTAATTTTGTACATTGATTTTAGAGTTTGTTATGTTTTACCTTTTTGTATAGTACTTCTGTGATTTTATTTTTCCTTTTGTAAAGCACTATGTGACTCTCATGTCTGTGAAATGTGCTATATAAATAAAACTTACTTACTAACAGTAAAAACTAGTTTCTTAAATATGCTGGTGAAGATGTTTTGCCAGAAATTTTGAATAAAGTAGATGCCATTTCCTGCATTCTTGTGTATTTTAACAAGTTGTTAAACATCTATGTTTACCTACATGTAAACATGATTCACTAACTATTTTAGAGACATCTAACAAAATAAAGTCAGGTCCTGTGGACAGATTAAAAAATTGTTTAAATTATTATTGATCATGAATCAGGATATTTTAGAGACACCTCATTCAACTAGTTCATATAGACATCATCCTGTTTTTAAATTCACTCCTGTGGTAATTAAATTAATGTGATACTTTATCTCAGTGGCTTTAGGGGTGCAATTGACTGTTATTTTGTTAATTTTTATTTAGTTTTATTTGTAACACAACATGCCATTACTAAACAATGGTTACACTCCACTGCATGTATAAAAATATTAACTTTACCCACACGTTGGAGGAGTTACTTCCGCTTCCCTCGCGCTCTGTCGCGCTGCAGAGTTTGTTTTTGTTTTTTTACAGAGTTCGCTGTCGTCTCCTCCCCCTGTCTATCCTGAGGTTGTGATTGGCCAAAATGACGCGCTCCACCAAAGATGTTTTATTGTTGTGAAGATGCATTACTCTTTCTTGAAATCCAGTCGGGGGAAATGATGCATTCTAATCTGCCACGGGTCTTGGAGAAGACGAAAATAAGTTCCGGAACGCACCTTACACTTAAAAAAAGTCCCGGTACTGTCAGGGTTAAATTTTAGAAGTGGCGGAACTGGGTACCGGTGAGTTCCGGCCCACTTAAAGCACTGGATGGGAGACTGCAAAAAAGCCAAGATTCAACTTGTCTGCTGGATTCCTTAAATAGAGAACTTTACTAATTGCCTTTTCTATGTATGTGAATGTTCCTGTAAAGTGCCCTGAGACAACTTTGTTGTGATTTGGCACTACAGTACATAAATAAACTGAATTGAAAACTGAATTGAATCGAGTGAGGCTTCTTCGTGCAGCTGTTGCTCCAAGGACACCTCCAAGTCTGTGAGCTCAGCTGAACTGATAAGAGTATAAAAACAAGCTTCACACACTGCCTGTGGCAGATTCTCATGACTGGGCTTCATGTGTGTACTTCCTGTATAGTTGTGTGTACTTCCTGCATATATGTGTAACATGTCCTGAAAATCTATCCTTACAAGTGAAAACCGGTCAAAAAAAATCTTCTCCTGTCGTAGAGTGTGGCTCCTTAATTGAGATAAAGTGAGAATATTTTTCTCCAATTGGGTTGTCTCCAACAGCAGATTGGTTGTTGATCTAATGAAACTTTCTGAAACTGCCATTAAAATCCTTCCAGTGGTTAATGAAATATTTTTAAATCCAAACATTTCAGACAAACACACTGACATGGAAAATAGACATTATGGCTGTTTCACCTTCATCCTTTCAGCTGTCCTAAACCAATGAAAACAAGCCCACTCAAATACTGTGCACTAAGGGGAATCTCAATGCTGATTTAGGAGAAACAAATATGAGAACTTCCATCAGGTTTGGTCTGCTCCAGATCATGCTCTTTGTGAAGTCCAGATGTTTCTGTGAGAAACATTAACCTGTACAGATGTGACTAAATCAAAATAATGAGAACTAACTTTCTCATCCAGGTCTGCCTTTGTAACGAGGATCTCCTCCGTCTGGACAACCTGGATGTTGCTCTTCAGTCTTCGACCCTCCTTATCGACAATCTTCGATATCAACAGGCAGCCATCTTCAGACACTGTCAGCAGGAACTGATCGTCATACGTGATCTTCATCTGAGGACACAGTCACATGTTTTAGATTGTTGTGTCATTCAGCATTCACAAACAATTTTATTTTGAAAATTTCTATACATCTTTTTCAAGTCTAACTACTTCTGCATACTTTGTGTTGTTTTAATCATGCATATATCAAAAAAGTCAGCTCATTCATGAAATGGATGCTATAACCTTTGTGGTTTTTTTAATAACTTTCATACATATCAAAATATTTAACATTATTTACAAACAGAAATATATTTAGGTTTTAGTTAGCCTTCTGATAATTTTGGCTTTTAGCTACTGTTCTGCTTCTACAGTTATCAACTCAGTTTCAGCTTTTCCAGCAAAGTCATGCAACTCTCAGCATTTTCCCACAAAATCTAATTTGTCTAGTTTGAAATTTCACTCTTGAAATGACACTGAAGTGTGAAGATCTGTTAGTGATTAGACCCACCTTTGTCACAGGGCCATGGTGAGCATGGTGCACAAGCCATTCCCTCTGGATGGGTAATGGGTATTTAATGGCTCTGATTGTTCCACCGGAGGTTCCAGTAAAGACGACATGACCCGAGTGAGACACTGCAAGGGTGGTGTGGGCTACCTCATCTGCTGGAACCTCCCTCAAGATCTGGAGAACCAACATCCGTAAAGAACTTAAAGGCTTAGAAAGAATGCATATCTGCTGCTGCCTCAGGTCAGCATATTAAACTAAGACGGTTTTATTTTGAGAAATAATAATAATAATCATTTTATTTTAAAGCGCCTTTCAGGACACCCAAAGACACTTAACAAACCAATACAGTTCAAACATTATCAGTGACAAATTGAAATATAAAATACATAAAGATTATAAAATGCAAAATAATAAAAATACATTTAGTAAAGTTAATGATAAGCTAGTCTAAAGAGATGTGTTTTCAGGGCTGTCTTGAACAGAGAAAGGGAGGTGGTGTTTCGAAGGTCTGGCGGTAGAGCGTTCCAGAGGTGAGGGGCAGAGCAGGTGAAGGCCCTGCTCCCCATGGTGGAGAGGCAGGCAGAGGGTACATGGAGATGTAGTGAAGAGGAGGATCTGAGAGAGCGTGATGGGATGGAGATTTGTAGGAGGTCAGATAGATAAGGAGGGGCAAGGTTGTGGATAGCTTTGAACGTGAGGAGTAGAATTTTGAAGATGATGCGTGATTTAACCGGGAGCCAGTGGAGCTGCTGCAGGACAGGAGTGATGTGGTTATAGTAGGAGGTTTGAGTGATGACACGGGCAGCTGAGTTCTGGACCATCTGTAACTTGTGGAGAGATTTGTTGGGGAGGCCGTAGAGAAGGGAGTTGCAGTAATCAATACGGGAAGTCACAAGACTGTGCACCAGGATGGCTGTGGAGCGGGGTGTGAGAGAAGGACGGAGACGGTTAATATTACGGAGGTGGAAATAGGCAGACCGAGTAATATTGTTGATGTGTGAAGTGAAGGAGAGAGTGGTGTCGAGGATGACACAGAGACTCTTGACCTGAGGGGAGGGGGATAGCAGAGAGTTGTTAAGGGGGACGAGAAGATGTTCTGATTTTGAAATAGAGTTTTTGGTACCAACAAGAATGATTTCTGTTTTGTTGCTGTTTAGTTGAAGGAAATTGTTAGAAAACCAGTGATTTAGCTCATTGAGACAGTCGGTGAGGATGGAGGGTGGGTGGAGTTAGGTTTTGATGACAAGTAGAGCTGTGTGTCATCAGCATAACAGTGGAAATGGACGCCGTATTTGCGGAAGATGTGACCTAGAGGAAGGAGGTAAATGATGAAGAGGAGGGGTCCGAGGACAGAGCCTTGGGGGACACCCATGGAGACAGGGGAAGACTGGGAACGGAAGGATTTAAGCTGAATGAATTGAGTGCGGTCAGAGAGATAGGAGTTGAACCAGTCTAACGGGATACCTGAGATGCCAAAGGAGGTTAGTCTGTTGAGGAGGATAGAGGTACCATAGAAAGTGTCCTGACCAGCTGCATCACTGTGTGGTTTGGTGCATGCACTGCATCCTGCCGCAAGAGCCTCCAGCGCATCGTGAAAGCAGCTGAGAAGATCGTCGGCACCTCCTTGCCCTCACTGCAGGACTTACACAGCAAACGCCTCACTCGGAAAGCCCACCGCATGGCAGGTGATCCCACACACCCACTACACAGCCGCTTTAGACTGCTGCCATCAGGGAGGAGACTGAGGAGTCTCCAGGCTCGAACCAGCAGACTGAGAGACAGCTCTGTTCATCAGGCAGTCAGAATGCTAAACACTCTGCCTGCTCTGCCTCCCCTCCCATTTGAACTGCCTTAACACAAAAAACTTTCTCACACATTACCACTCAACACAAAGTTTTTAACACTGGACTCTGTGTCATCAAACGGGTTATTCACTAAACTCTCGGTCATGTGCTCATTCAGTTTGCACTACTTCTCATATTTGCACTAATGTTTGTATTACATTACTGCCTATAGTCATACTACTGTTTACATTCACTGTTTACATTTATTAATACTGTTTACATTTATTACTACTGCTTTACATTTATTACTACTGTTTACATTTACACTACTTTTATCTACACTACTGCAGATACATATACAGCATTCTCTGACTAGCCTTATCTAAGGATGCCAAATGTGCCTTATGTGCCTTACTTCATATGCCACTTTGCCTCTATACCAACATCAACTACCTCATACATATACTGTGTACATCAACTTATATGCTGCTGTGCCACTCTTTGCAAATGTCAACGCTAGAAACTTCAGTTTATTTTATAGATTTACGTTTTTATACTTTTCATACTACTATGCAAAAACTCAGGACAGTATTACACTTTTATTATTTCATTTTATGCTTATGTTCATTGGGTGTTTGGTGTTTCAGTGTTGGTGTAAATTTTCATACTTTTATACTATTATGAAAAAACTCAGGACAGTGTTACACTTTTTTACTATTTTATGCTTATGTTTATTAAATGTTTTAGTGTTTAGTGTTTAGATGGTTACTGTTGCACCGAGGGACTGAGAGAAACGCAATTTCGGTCCTGTGTATGTCCTGTACATATTGCAGTTCTGACAATAAAGTTGACTTTGACTTTGACTTTGAGAATGACAGATGGTAACGAAGGCAGAACTTAGATCAAGAAGAATGACGATGGACAGAAGACCAGAGTCAGCAGCAAGGAGAATGTCGTTAGTTATTTTTACTAGAGCTGTTTCGGTGCTATGGTGGGGGCGAAATCCAGATTGAAACTCTTCATAAATGTTGTTGTTGGACAGGTGAGAAGGGACGGAATTGCAGTAGCTGTTTTTGGTCAAACCTTGAATTAATAACATGCATGATCTCCCTGAGATACTGGCACTGAAACTCAGCTAGCAATTTTGATCCCATTAACTTTAAAGCTGACCAATAATACCAACAGCGTTATATCTATTTTGTGTTGGCTAATGTCAGTTAGCTGTGGCAGCCAGCTGAATGAGACTGGCTCCAAATGGTAAGCAGTAGTAGATGGGCCTCAAATTATTACTTTGAGTTTGTCCAGTGCTTCATGAGAAATTTTGCTAACAGACAGACAGAGATGGTGCCAATAGTTAACGACAAAATGTTCTACAAGGATCTTTTACAATTTGTTATACGTTTTATTTGTAAAACCACCTCAGAGCTGCTTTTATCTTGTGCTCTGGCTGACTTTAAATCCCAAGAGGTCATCTCTTAGTGAACATGTTCACACTCATTGTGCACATGCTTCCCTCCATGAATCTTGAATGAACTTGCTCTATATGAAAATTAGTTGGCTTTCTTTTTTTCCAAAATATATTTATTTGAGTTTTTACACAATTAAACCAACATTCATACAATAAACAAACTTAAGTAAAATACCCCCACCCACACAAATAAAAAAAATAAATAATAAAAAGGAATAAAAATCAAAAATACAATCAACAACAAAATGTCTCAAAATTCTTTTTTCATTGTTCATTTCTTTTATAATGAGTCCAACTATACATGTCTTCTCTTATTATTGTCTTTGGAACTGCGGTCAGCACGTTCTTCAATTGTTTGCATTTTCATTTAAAGTGTCCAGACTTTTTACATACAAAATAAAAGGGTTCCAAACACACTCAAGTTGGCTTTCTTAACTGTCAAAGATATTAAAGCTTCTGCAGTAGTGCCTGAACGTAAACCAAACTAGAAGTCCAAATCGTGTTTCTGTTAATTTGTTAATTTGTTTATTTAAAGCTGCTATATGTAACTTTTCTAACAATATATTTTTAACATATTTCTTCACTCTGTCACTAGATTGATGTTAGAGAGGTAATCTCTGAAAAAAACTAAAAAAAAATATTGTCCCCTTGCTTCTCCAGGTGGTAAATAAGCATTTCTAAAAAGAAAAAGTGACCCGCCATTTTCCAGCCAATAAAAACAAAGTTTGTAACCAGCCAATAAAAACCGAGCTTGAATTTGAATCAGCCAATAAAAACAGAGCTTGAATTTGAATCAGCCAATAAAAACAGAGCTTGAATTTGAATTTCAACAGACCACAAGGGGGCAGAGCCATATATGGCTCTGAGGGGGAGGGATCAGAATGCTTTGCTTGTTGAAATTTTTTCTAAGTGCTGATGTTCTACAGAAACTGCAGACTTCACCTTTAAGGATCCCTAATAGTTTCTACCCTAGTAAAAACTATTTTTCCTTGGGTCCACACCTAAGACATTGCAATTAAATCAAGCTTTTACAAACCTAAAAAACTTAATTCCCAACTTCATACAGAACTAAAACCATCTGGTGTTCTTCGTGTGCTGTGGCTCCTGACCTGACAGTCCTGTATCTCCTTCAGGGTGAAGTCTGTTCCCACAGCCAAGATAGCATTGCTGTCTGAGGAGAAGGCAACGCCTGTGTAGTTGCAAGATTTGATGCACTCTGACAGCCGCTGCCCGGTGTGTGTGTTCCACTCATACACTGCCCCAT
>JBBPBX010056283.1:0-12957 GCA_038048925.1 Garcialebias charrua
CAGACTGAAGGCGAGCCAAAGAAGATTTGTTCAGACCCATTAAAAGACTGTTACAGTAATCTAACCGAGACGAAATAAAAGCATGAACAATCATCTCCAGTTCCTTCTGTGATACAATACTTCGTAATTTTGAAATGTTTCTTAGATGATAAAAACAATTTCTAACTAACACTTTACAATGACTGTCCAAAGATAAAGAACTATCAAAGACGACACCCAAATTTCTGATGTTCTTATTTACTGAAAGATTTAAAAACGTAAGATGCTGTTGGATAATTTGGATTTTATCATCCGGGGCAATGATAAGAGTCTCTGTTTTATTTGCATTTAACTGTAGATAATTGTCGTTCAGCCATGATTTGATATCCAACAGACAGTTTCTGAGTTCAGTCAATTTATGGAACTCAGAAATTCGAAAAGAACAGTACAGCTGGATGTCGTCAGCATACAAGTGATAAGATACATTACTGTAACGTTTCAAAATAAAACCTAAAGGGCGTAGATACAATAAAAAGAGGATCGGGCCCAAAACTGAACCTTGGGGTACCCCACAAGACAGCCGCGCAACATCAGAGTGAACATTGTTCATAAAAACAGTAAAAGACCTTTCGGATAAATAAGAAATAAACCAATTTAAAACAGTGCCAGAAATGCCAAAAAACTCTCTCATTCTGTTGATCAAAACAGTGTGATCCACTGTATCAAAGGCTGAAGACAAGTCCAATAAAACCAACACAGTGTAGTTTCCAGAATCAGCTGCCATCAACACATCATTAGAAACTTTTAATAATGCAGTTTCTGTGGAGTGAAGTTTGCGAAAACCAGACTGAAAAGAATCCATAAAGTCATCAGTCTCCAAAAAGCAGTTTAGCTGTTGTGCTACAACCTTCTCAAGGATTTTTGACAGAAGGGGAAGTTTGGAGATAGGTCTGTAGTTTTCAGGCAACGATGAATCCAAGTTAGGTTTTTTGAGTAAAGGACAGACGACAGCAGATTTAAAGTGGTGTGGGACAGTGCCAGAATGAAGAGAGGAATTTATCATTTGTACGACACTGGGGCCAATACAGCTAAAAATGTCTTTAAAAAGAGACGTAGGGAGGACATCATGGGGGCTCGATTTGATTTGATTTGATTTGATGTTTATTCATTCATTTTAAAAGAACAATACAAGACAGTTTCATCAGATACAAGATTACAAGTAGGATAAAATGAAGGGAGCAGAAAGAAGATGAAATCTTATTATATCTGCCCCTATTTCACAGTTTGTTCAACCAATGATAACTTTCAAGCAACATCACAGAATGAATAGTTCTACCTATTTTCCTAACTGTAATACACAAACTACATCACAAAATGAATAATTCTACTTAATTTTCCTGACTGTAAAACATAAACTAGGTCACAAAATGAATAATTCTACTTAATATTTCTAACTGTAATACACAAACTACATCACCATAATTCTAATTAATTTTCTAATTCTAATTTTTTTATTTTATTTTTATTTTTTTTATTTTTTTTATAATTTTATTTAATTTTCCTTTTTTTTTTTTTTTAATTGATTTTCCTAACTGTAATACACAAACTAGATCTTAAAATGAATAATTCTACTTAATTTTTCTAATTGAAATACACAAACTAAAAGATGGCACAACATCAAGATGTTCACAAAATGAATAATTCTACTTAATTTTCCTAATTGTAATACACAAATTCATCACAAAAATGAATAATTCTACTTAATTTTTCTAACTGTAATACACAAACTGCTTTATAAAATGAATAACTCTACTTAATTTTTCTAACTGTAATTCACAAACGTACCGTACATCATAAGTACAACATAATTGAAATACACAAACACGCATTACATCATATATAGCTTTTGAGCAAGTCCTTTTTGACCTTTTTCTTAAATGTATACATTGATTTTTCATTTTTAACATCACTCTCCAGAGCATTCCACAATCGAATTCCCTGAATTGAGGTAGACCGTCCTTTTAAGCTGGTTCTGAATTGTGGTTTGATGAATATCTCTGTCCCTTTGAGATTGTAATAACTTTGTCTTTTTATAAAATTTCTTTGGATATTTAAAGGTAATGTGTTATTATGAGCCCTATACATAATTGATAAAATACTATATTCTACCAATTCCTGGAATTTCAATAAGTTTAGTTGAATAAACAAGGTGTTTGAAGGGTGAGTGAAATGTTTTCTGGTGATTACTCTTACAGCTCTCTTTTGTAAAATAAAAACAGGCTTTGTAATAGTTTTGCATGCTTTTCCCCAAACCTCAATACAATAGATTAAATGTGGAGCAATGATTGTGTTATACAACATATGTAAAGCTTTATCAATTAAAAAATCCCTGACTTTATATAGTACTGCAATTGCTCTAGCTAGTTTTTTTTAATAGAATTTACATGATGTTTCCATGTCAGTTTGTCATCAATGATAACACCCAGAAACTTCACTTCACTCACTTTACAGATCACAACATCTTCAATTTCAAATGGATCGTCATCAACAATTCCCTTTTTGTTACTGAAAATCATGTAGTTAGTTTTATCTAAATTCAAAGATAATTTGTTTAATTTAAACCAAGTTTGTATTTTTATAAATTCTGTTTTCATCATATCCAAAATCTGTTTTATGTCATTACCCGAACTGAAAAAAGTGGTGTCATCGGCAAAAAGAACACATTTAAGTAGTGCTGACACATTTACCAAGTCATTCACATATAAAATAAACAACTTTGGTCCAAGCACAGAACCCTGAGGAACTCCACAAGTGATATCACGGAGGTCAGATTTAACATCATTAATTTGCACGAACTGTTTCCTGTCCTTCAAATAGCTAGATACCCACTGTAATGCTGGTCCTCTAATACCATATTTATTTAGTTTTTCAAGGAGAATGGTGTGGTCAATGGTATCAAATGCTTTTTTTAGATCAACAAAAACACTAACACAGTACTGTTTATGATCGACAGCATTAGTTATTTGTTCCATTAAATCCATGAGAGCCATTGACGTAGAGTTTTTTTCTCTAAACCCATATTGACTGCTACTTAAAATGTTTTGTTTATCAATAAATTGATCCAATCTGGACACAAATAGTTTTTCTAGAATCTTTGAGAACTGTGGTAATAAGGATATTGGCCTATAATTATTGAATACACATTTATCACCATTTTTAAAAAGAGGAATTACCTTTGCTACTTTCATGTTATCTGGAAATATTCCTGTTGAAAAAGATAAATTGCATATATATGTAAACGGTTCAATAACATAACTTATTATTTCCTTTACGAACATCATATCCATGTCCACCCAGTCTTTTGATCTCTTGTCTGAGAGATTTTTTACCATTTTCATAATTTCCTCTTTGTTAGTTCCACTAAGAAAAATACTGTTGGTGCAACTTTTAATTGAATGACACACCTTATTATCTACTTTTGGTATTTTAGCTGCAAGGCTTGATCCAATATTTACAAAATATTGATTAAATTCATTTACGATATCATTCTCATCATGTATTTCTTTGTCATCTTTCACAAAATATTTTGCAATGTTCGCAATGCTCGATGACAGTGTCATATGACCCAAAAGATCTGAGATGTCCTTAGTTGAAACAGGGGTAAAAGAAGACCATTTGTCAGGGGTCAGTGATAAAGGAACCAGAGGAAGGGCAGGTGAGGGACAAATATTTGCCCTGATGCTGGTAATTTTATCAATGAAATAATTTAAAAAACGATTGCAATCTGCATATGTGAGATCACGTTGAGACGAAGATGCTGGAGAGACAATGTTCTTAATCGTATCAAATAAAAATTTTGGATTTCGTCCTTTGGTTTTGATGAGATTTGCAAAGTAACGAGCTCTGGCAGTTTTAAGCATCTCGTTCAAAGAGCAGATCAATTCCTTAAGATGTAGTCTGTGAACCACCAGCCCAGTACGTTTCCACAGACGTTCAATTTTCCGGCATGCTCTCCTCAAACTAAGAATTTCATTATTAGTCCAAGGACAGTTTGTACGCTGGACAGTGCTGCGCTTAAAAGGTGCTATAGTGTCTAATATTTCCTTACAATGAGTGTTAAAACAAGAAACAACTGAATCCACATTCATGATGTCACAATCTAAAGAGGCAAAATCAAACAGGGAATTAAAAGCTTCATGAGTGTGCTCAGTGATGATCCGCTTCTGGATCAAAAGGCCAGAAGGAGCAGGATCAGGACTGAACGACACATTGAAATAAATACATTTGTGATCACTTAAAAATGAATCCTCCACTCGAACATCCTCCACATCCAGGCCTAAAGAAAAAACAAGATCCAGGGTGTGGCCTCTAAAATGAGTGGAGTTACCCACATGCTGAGTAAAGTGAAATGAGTCAGTGATGGATATAAAGTCTGCTGCTGCCTTACATGTGACATCATCAATGTGCAAATTAAAATCACCCAAAATCAAAACATTCTCCAGCTTAATAATGGAGGACAGAAAATCAGTGAATTCTGATAAAAATACACTAGCTGTGCCTGGAGGTCTATAAATTAAAATGCCACAAGATCCATTTCATCCAGTGTTGCATTAATTTTTCACCAAGATCTTGCATTGATGACTAGGCACTAGACATGATGGGTGCATCACTTCACCTGCCTCTCTTCTTACCCTGATGCACCCATCACTCTGGTACAGGGTCAATCTGGACTCATCAGACCACATGACCTTCTTCCATTGCTCCAGAGTCCGATCTTTATGCTCCCTAGCAAATTGAAGCCTTTTTTCCAGTTAGACTTACTGATTAGTGGTTTTCTTAAGGCTACAGTTGTTCAGTCCCAATTCCTTGAGTTCCCTTCACATTGTGTGCATGGAAATGTTCTTACTTTCACTATTCAGAGTCAGAGTCAGAGTGCCTTTATTGACATTGCACAAGTTTGCACCAGTACAGCGTGAATATGTACGCACAGTCATCCTGAAGGGGACTACGTGTGTGAAGCTGCTGCTTTTCTCATCAGCGCGGCCTCTCTCATCCATATCGGGATGAAGGTTACAGGTGTGAAAACAAAAAGGGGAGAACCATGAGGGTAATCAGTGGTATTACAAAAAAGATATATCACATTTTGTCTTACAGGACACCATATGAGACATCAAAAAACTCTACCAGCAAGCAACAGTTAAGACAAATCACATTTGCATTTGAGATCGAAGCAGTGAGATTAAGTCCATGAGCTCTGTTCAGATAGCCACAGTTCTGATGATGGGACCAGCCAGCCTTATCTGTCTGAGAGCACACAGAAAGTTCTCCGGGGAGGGAGGGGGGGTTGCGACAGTAGTTTCAGTCCTCAGTTGCTCACTCAGGAGAGATTTGTAGTCAGCCTGTCCAAGGCTGCTTGGGAAGTCTGATTAGATATAGCATGATTTATCTTCAGGTCAGGTTCACAGTGTACTTTCCTGTAGCCTTGAGTCCAGATGGGCATCCAGAATCCAATACGCTCCTGTAGTGATATAGGCCCTCTGTCTTGACCTTCAAGTACACCTCTCTGCATCTCTCTGAAACTCTCAGTGTTACACCTTCTTGAAGCCCTCAAGGAGACGAGTGGACACTATTTTGGTTAACAATTATTATGAATTAATGGACACTAATTAATCAGATTGAACTTTCTCTTTCATGTGTGTTAATTCAGAATTGATCTACAGTATATTTTGTCATTTTAATGATGATCTGTTACTTTCATGAGCTTTGACCTTCTGCTGGTTTTATTTCTGCAAGAACAAGCAGGTTCTGAATCTGGGACGTAAAGGCTGTGCAACTTCCTTCTCTGTTTTGTCTATGAAGTTAGCCATAATATTCTCTGTGCTCACAGGCCAGTCCATCTGGCCGCTTATGTAAACAGTTTTCCTGTTGTCCTTCAGAGACCATTCTGCCTATGAGATGAAAAGCCATCTCCATCATGTCTAGTGCCTAGTCATCAATGCAAGATCTTGGTGAAAAATTAATGCAACACTGGATGAAATGGATCTTGTGACATTGCAGAAGCTTCTTGAAACAATGACACAGAGAATAAGACCACGTGGACAATTCTTCTTCACCTCTGGCAACAGATTTTAAGTCTCTTCTGGACTCTCTTAATCTCACTCAACATGTTGACGCCCCTACGCACAGCAGGGGGCATACTCTGGATTTGGTGATTACAGACACTGTACTCATCAATAACTTATCTGTATATGACCTGGGTGTCTCAGACCACAGGGTCATCTCCCTGGAAGTGCCTTCATCTTCGCCTGCTTCAAACCCAAAACGACCCATCCAGTTCCGTGACCTTAAAAACATTTCCCTTGATGTTCTGTCTGCTGATCTTCACACCCTGACCGCTGTCAATCATCCTTCTGCAGATGACTCTGTGGATTACTACAACCAATCTCTTCGGGAGCTCCTGGACCTACACGCCCCCTTAAAGACAAGACTGGTGTCTTTCTCGCGCTCAGCTCCTTGGTACACTGATGAGCTGCGCAAGATGAAGGCAACTGGCCGTGCTATTGAGAGACGTGTAAAATCATCTGGTCTGTCTGTGCATAAGCAGGCATATAAAGAACATCAGAAAGCATACGCCTATTCTCTTAAAGAAGCACGCTCCAAATATTATTCTAACATCATCAACACCTGCCCTGGAAACTCTAAACAGCTCTTCTCCACAATCACTCGTCTGCTTAATCCCATTAAGCAAACTCTTGAGGACTCTGCTCAAAAATGCGACCTGTTTCTTTCATCTTTTAAAACCAAAGTTGACACTATCAGATCTCAGCTCCACAACCTCCCCGTTCTCAGTGTGCCACCCACCCGTCTGCATTCTGGGACCCTAAACAGCTTTGACGAAGTTGTTCAGAGTGAGGTGGAGGCCATCATCAAGAAAATGAAGCCTTCATCCTGCGCCCTGGATCCTTTCCCCTCGTCTCTCATAAAAACCAATCATTCTGCAATAGGCCCACTTATCACTCAAATAATAAATCAGTCTCTACAATCTGGTCATGTTCCACTGCCTCTAAAAACCGCCATCATTAGGCCTCTTCTGAAAAAATCTAATTTGGATCCCGACATTTTTTCTAATTACCGCCCAATTTCACACCTCCCTTTTCTGTCTAAAGTGCTGGAAAAAGCTGTTGCTGCTCAGCTGCAGGACCACCTACAACAACACTCCCTGTATGAGAAGTTCCAGTCTGGATTCAGGGCAGCTCACAGTACAGAGACTGCATTGCTGAGGGTTACCAATGATGTCCTCTTGGCTGCTGACACTGGCTCTCCCTCCATCCTTGTCCTCCTTGACCTCACTGCAGCCTTCGACACTGTGGACCATAGTATCCTCCTCCACCGTCTTCATGTGGAGGTCGGTCTCTGCGACACAGTCCTGGACTGGTTCAAATCTTTCCTCTCCAATAGGCTGGAATGTGTTAGTCTTGGCAACGCCACGTCCCAGACAGTCTGTGTCTCCTGTGGTGTCCCTCAGGGGTCGGTTCTGGGGCCCCTGCTGTTTTCCCTTTACATGCTGCCTTTAGGTCAAATTATTAATCAGTTCAACATTTCTTTTCACTGTTATGCCGACGATACACAGCTTTACATCAGGACTGGAGCATCCTCATCTTCCACCTTGTCATCTCCATCTTCACTCACTGCCCTCTCTGCCTGCCTGGAGGCAATTAGGGCATGGATGAATCAGAACTTTCTTCAATTAAACTGCTCCAAGACTGAGGCCATACTGATTGGCACCCCTCACCAGGTACAAACATCTCCTATAACAAGACTTTCCTTTTCTGGACAAGACATCCCCCTCTCCACCTCTGTTACTAATCTTGGAATAAAAATGGACTCCAATCTTACATTTGAAAATCACATTAAGCATCTGTTTAAAACTTGCTTCTTCCATCTTCGAAACATCTCCAGACTTCGCCCATCCCTAACTTTTTCCGATGCTGAGAAGCTCGTCCATGCTTTTGTCTCCTCCAGGCTCGACTACTGCAACTCCCTGTTTATTGGAATCCCTGGCAAAAACCTTCAGAAACTTCAATATATTCAAAACAGTGCAGCAAGGATCTTGTTGAGAGTTCGTAAATTTGAACATATTACGCCCATTCTCCATAACCTTCATTGGCTTCCTGTCGCCTACAGAATTCAGTACAAAACTGCTCTCATTACACATCAATGCTTACACGGAACTTCACCAGATTATCTGAAGGATATTCTTATTCCATACTCATCCACCCGTTCGCTGCGGTCACAGAACAGCAATCTCCTTCACATTCCGAGAACCAAATTAAGGACCATGGGAGACCGGGCTTTCAGTGTGGCTGCCCCCCGCCTGTGGAACTCTCTTCCTGACTGTCTAAGAGCCCCACAGTCTGTGGTTGACTTTAAGAGCGGCTTGAAGACCTTTCTTTTCGACCAAGCATACTCTACCTCCTCATGATTCTACTTTTGATCTTAGCTGATATTGTTATTGATTTTAATTGTTTTATTATTTGTTTTATTGTCATTTAATTATGTTGCTCCTTGTAGCACTTTGAGATTTTCATTAATGAAAAGTGCGTTATAAATTGAATTCATTATTATTATTATTATTATTATTATTTTGTTAAAACCAGCCAGTAGTCATTAAGGAGGTGGGGAAGACCCCGCCTCCCATATAAAGAGAGACTTCCGCTTTTCCCTTTAGTGCTTTTGGAGAGAACTAGCTCACAACTTGCTTCTCTCCTCTGGGAAAGCTGGAGACGTTCCGGTCAGTGTGTCAACTAGACCCACGTCTCAGCTGGAGTCACGGCAAAGCCTTGCTGTGCCTCGAAACACTCATTTCTGAAAGAATTTGTTTTCGGAAGTTTTATTTTGAAAATCAGTCAGTGCGATTGGCTCTGTTCCTGCCGGTGAAAGCGTGCTCTCGCTCGTCTGATCCAGCCATACACGCACGAAGTCGACTGGACCTCAACTGGACCACACAGTCCGTTAGTGTCCACAAACTTCTCAGCCCTCATCTCCTCTAGACGTATCGTCACCAGGTAAAGAGGCTTGTTTGTATGCTGCACGTGTCGGAAGTACAGCTGGACCTGTTTGGGAAAAGGCTGCCACCCTGGTTGGTTCAAAATAATCAACTTCAGTTAACTTAGCTTTCATCTTCTTCCTCCTATTTCTTATTTTTCATAAGCTATTAATCTGTCAAGTAAATGTACCAACAGTTTAAGTTCCTAACTGTCTGTTTGTTTTAATTTGAATTCTTGTCAACGTAGTTATTAAATCAGAGCTAATATCGATACAAATGTTTAATGTAATTTTTGTGATAGTTTCAATAAAAGGTCTATTTTCTGGTAGACCAACATAAATTGAAGTCTCTTGTGAAATTACATTTCTGGCTAATCACATCACCGATTTATTGATTTATTCTGAAAAAGTTGAGACCCCGTGAATTGATGGTAGATTTGTGTAGATAAAATCTGCTCGGATCTTTCATCCAAACTATAGGTAAGTCAGTAAACTGACCTCGTAAGTGTTTAATTACACAAACGGCCTATAGGTTTGTTACACTCCAAATTATGGGAAGCTTTCACCGACCCGAGCTATGAGTCCTCCTCCCCCAGATGTGACCCTCCTGGCCGCATACGAGTCCCAAACCTTACCGGTGGTCTGCGGTCCTCAGTGGCCGCCTCCACTTTGCGGTTCAACTCATAAAGCAGCTGATTCATGGAGGTCACAGCTCGGATCACATTCTCGTTTTGAGAAGGGAGCTTTGACAGCGCGTTGATCGCTGCAGGTCTTCCTAATTTTCCAATAAAAGAGAACTCCACACAAGCCAAAAAGCAGAGATCATAAATCCAATTATGAATAAATCTTCCACATCTTCGACAGACAGAACAGTCAGGCATAACATCTTCCACTCCCCCCAGGAATCCATGATATATCCGGCTGGATGCGTCTGCGATGGGCAAGCAGGTTCCCACGAACCTGATCGTTTTGTAGAAAAAATCTTATCAATAGAGATGATAGCCCACGAAACCAGATCCATCTTCAATTTGCGTTCGAGCGAGCACTGAAAAACTGCAGACAAAGACAAAGTAGCCAAACAGGGAGAGGAAAGTTGTGGAGGAGAGACACGAGCTGCTGCTCCGATCAGTGCACAGCTGTGAGTGCTGCTGTTGTTTTTCTTCCATTTGATTTCACCAAATGATTACGTGATCGCCAATCACGATCAATGATTTTTTTCCAGCCACATTTCTTCCTCAAAGACGATGGGTCCCCATTATCCTTCCAGTTTTCAATAATGTGTTGGACAGTTCTTAACCCAGTTTTAGTAGTTTCTGCATCTCCTTAGATGTTTTCTCTGCTTCATGACAATGATTTGACCCTTCTCAAACAGACTGACATCTTTTCCACGACCACGCCATGTGTCTTTGACATGGTTGTTTAAGAAATGTGAAGCAACTCATTGCACCAATTGGGGTTAAATATCTTGTTGCAGCTGAAAGATAATCAGCCATGCAGTAATTATCCAACAGGAGGTCGTACCTGTTTGCTTAGTTAAATCCAGGTGGAGACTTTTTTTGGCCAGGCAGTGTACTTCATTGCATTGATGTTCTGCGTGAAATTAATTTGTCACAACAGCAGACAAGTTCAAACCAAAGAGATTAGAAACATTTGCTTATTGTCAAGCTTGAACAGTTGCTAAAGTTTTCCACCTCGTACAGTCTGCATTCAACATCATCCAGTCAGATTTGTTCCATCTCAAAATTGTGCTAAATGCTGAAAAAACCAACTTAGGGATGTTGTTTTCTAACAGGAAGTTGGTCCCAGCAGTTCTTCCCCCTATTTTATCTTCGAATGGTTCCCCTAGGGCAGCACAGTGGTGCAAATGGTACCTCTCAGCGAGCAGGTCCCCGGTTCAAATCCCAGTCCAGGGGCCTTTCTGGGTGGAGTTTGCATGTTCTCTCCGTGCATGCGTGGGTTTTCTCCAGGTATTCCAGTTTCCTCCCACAGTCCAAAAACATGCATGTTAGACTGATGGTAACTCTAAATTGACACTGGGTGTGAGAGAGAATGGTTGTTTGTCTGTATGTGTCCCTGTGATGGACTGGAGACCTGTCCAAGGTGTACCCCGCCCCTAGCACTGTGATTGCTGGACATGGGCACTGGCAAACCCCGTGACCCAAAATGGAAGAAGTGGGTAAAGATAATGGATGGATGGAAGTGAACAACTTCTCCTCCTCCACCAAAACCCTCAGCACTGGCTCCCCCCAGGGATGTGTGCTGAGCCCCCTCCTGTTCACTCTGCTCACATATGATTGTACAGCCACACATCCAGGCTGTCATATTGTTAAGTTTGCAGATGATACAGCGGTGGTGGGATGCATCACAAACAATGATGAGTCCAGCTACAGACAGGAGGTGGAACACCTGGAGAGCTGGTGCAAAGAGAATAATCTTCACATGAATGTGAAGAAGACAAAGGAGATGATTGTGGACTTCAGAAGGAACAAACAAACACACACCCCACTGAACATAAGTGGATCTGCAGTGGAAGTGGTCTCCAGCTACAAATACTTGGGTGTACACTTGAATGATAACCTCAGCTGGAGCAACAACACCACCAGCCTGATCAAGAAAGGTCATCAGAGACTCTACTTCCTCAGACGGCTGAGACGAGCTGGTCTGAGCAGCCCAGTTCTCACCTCCTTCTACAGGTGTGCAGTGGAGAGCATCCTGTGCTCCAGCATCAACGTGTGGCATGGAGGCTGCACAGCTGCAGAAAGAAAAGCTCTGCAGAGAGTGGTGAAGGCTGCACAGAAGATGTTGGAGTCAGTCTCCCCACCATCACAGACATTTACACCTCCAGATGCAGGAAAAGAGCCACCTGCATCATGAAAGACCTCACTCACCCAGCACACTCACTCTTTGCCCCACTCCCCTCAGGACGGAGGTTGAGGAGCATCAAGTGTAGAACCACTAGACTGAGGAACAGCTTCTACCCTGAGGCTGTTAGACTCATGAATCTCTAATCCCTAAAACCAATGTGCTTTATAAATAAAGTTAGATTGGATAAAAGAGTACTCGAGGCTAAATGAGACTAACTTGGAGAAATAAAAGTTGAATTATTGAAAAAATAAGAGTCAGAGTCAGAGAATAAATAAATAAACAAAAACAAATAGTAACAGGAGAGTATGAATAAATTGGGAATGCAGTGGTTCAGTGCCACAGACTGAGGCTGCAGGTTCGAGCAGCAACAGGAAGGGCATCCGGCGTAAAACAATAGCCAGATCTTTCATGTGAAATCCCGCACTGTGGCGCCCCCTGCAGTAGGGAGCAGCCCAAAGCAAAAGAAGAACAGAAAAGTATAAATTAAAATGAGGTGATGGTGGAGTACACAGATCTGACATATGTGCTATAGTACTGCGCAGCGTCATTGAGTAATAGTACTGAGCAGCGTTAGTGAGTTATAGTACTGCGCAACGTCAGTGAGTTATAGTACTACACAGCGTTAGTGAGTTTTAGTACTGCGCAGCGTTAGTGAGTTATATTACTGCGCAGCGTCAGTGAGTTATAGTACTGCGCAGCGTCAGTGAGTAATAGTACTGAGCAGCGTCAGTGAGTACGTCAGTCAGTTACTGCGCAGCGTCAGTGAGATATAGTACTGCGCAGCATCAGTGAGTTATAGTACTGAGCAGCGTTAGTGAGTTATAGTACTGAGCAGCGTTAGTGAGTACGTCAGTCAGTTATTGCGCAGCGTCAGTGAGTTATAGTACTGAGCAGCGTTAGTGAGTTATAGTACTGAGCAGCGTTAGTGAGTTATAGTACTGAGCAGCGTTAGTGAGTTATAGTACTGAGCAGCGTTAGTGAGTTATAGTACTGAGCAGAGTTAGTGAGTTATAGTACTGAGCAGCGTTAGTGAGTACGTCAGTCAGTTATTGCGCAGCGTTAGTGAGT
>JBBPBX010056284.1:0-22819 GCA_038048925.1 Garcialebias charrua
AGGATTTCACCCCGGCACGAAGCATCAACGTGTGTGCGTTTTTTATCTGGCATGGACATTAATGATCCAAGCTCCGTGGATTACGTTCCTACATTACATCTTGGATATGGGAAACAGACAGGGCGGAGAACGATCTCCCGCAGCGGAATGCTACTGGACAGCTGCTAAGCTAGCAGCAGCTAGCTAGTTCGACGAGACCGCGTTGTTCTTCGGTCCGCTGCGTGTGTTGGGGTTTCTGCCTGTTTCGACCTGCGACATGCAAGGAGATTCTTCCTTCGGCCCCACTGAAGAGCAGGTGAGTGGAATGTCAAAACGTTTGATAAGCCAACCGTTAACCGAATCTTCTAAAATCATTAAGCTACCAGTAAATGCATGATTTTTTGAGCCGGGACTTAGTGGCTCCTGGCTGGGTGAAGGTTCAGGCAGCCCCGCCGCGCGCACGGTTCATCTGTAGCCAAAAAAGCAACCCTGTCTAAGACAATGTGTATGGGCGTGCGGTTTCCTCCTCTCGTGTCCGCGGCACAATGTTCAGGCATTTTGACCAGCGGTTGTTCACTATTTTAAGAAAACAAGCTTCTAAATTACAACTCGCTATCATTACGAAGCTCCTCGGCCCCTTGCTTAGCCCCTGCATCCGGTTAGGGCTTTTTGCCGTCCAATCAGAACGCTCGTTTCAGGCGAGCTTTGCGTGATGACGTCAACTGGTAAAAGGTCTATTGGCTCCTCTCCATGTGGAGAAGCAGCGGCTCACAAATACAGAGACACAATTTGGATTTTTTTTTAAACTTCTGTCAAGTATATTCTATATGTTTTGACAACAAAACAATGCAGGTCTCAGAACAAGGAAAGTATACGAATGAAGAAAACATGACAAGACAAATTCTAAACATACCAGTTTAGATAAATTACTTTTATTAACATCAAAATGTGGTGGGAAAGGTGAAGCGCCCACATCTGTCTCCACCCTCATTTGCCCTTGAACAAGGCCCTTAACCACCACCATCTGCTCCCTGGGCACCCTAGATGTCAGCTCTCTGCACCACAGAGAAGGCTGTGGTAGGTCAGTGGTCTGTGGTTGTGTCAGGAAGGGCATTGGGCATAAAAACAATCACCAACTTTATGTGAGTTAGTTCACAGTGGCAACCTGAAGAAGGGAGCAGCTGAAAGAAGAAAACTTTTATCAACCTTCATTTAACCTTCTTTGATATTTGTGACCAAATATGCATCGTAATTTCATTTTGCTGTGGATCCCAAATACGAGAACATGCTGAAAGACCCCAGGTCCAACCAGGGCTGGACCCCATATCTGACCAGGGGTGGACCCCAGGTTCAACCAGGGATTTAACCCAAGTCCGACCAGGGATCAACCCCAGTTCCGACCAGAGGTCGACCCCAGGTCCGACCAAGGATTGACCCCAGGTCCAACCGGGTATCGACCCCAGGTCCAACCAGGGGGTCAAACCTAGGTTCAGCCCGGAGTGGACCACAGACCTGGCCAGGGATCAACCCCAGGTCCGGCCAGGGATCGATCCCAGGTCTGGCCAGGGATCGACCCCAGGCCCAGCCAGGGATCGACCCCAAGTCCGACCAGGGATCGACCCCAGGTCCGACCAGGGATCGACCCCAGGTCCGACCAGGGAACGACCCCAGGTCCGACCAGGGAACGACCCCAGGTCCGACCAGGGATCGACCCCAGGTCCGACCAGGGATCGACCCCAGGTCCGACCAGGGATCGACCCCAGGTCCGACCAGGGATCGACCCCAGGTCCGACGAGGCATCGACCCCAGGTCCGACATGGGTACGACCCCAGGTCCGACCAGGGATCGACCCCAGGTCCGACGAGGCATCGACCCCAGGTCCGACATGGGTACGACCCCAGGTCCGACCAGGGTTCGACCCCAGGTCCGGTCAGGGATCAACCCCAGGTCCGACCAGGGATCGACCCCAGGTCCGACCAGGGATCGACCCCAGGTCCAACCAGGGCTTAAACCCACAGGCTTCTTGCTGTGAAGCACCTGTGCTAACCACTAAGCTGTCACATTTAGATAAATTACAAACGTCATGAAATATGCACTATAATAAAAATGCAATGTGAGTTTTTTTTTACTAATGTTGCTTGAACATCAAGTGACTCAGAGATAGAGCTTTACTAGCCCGACACATTTCCCCGTGTCATCTACTTGACATCATACATTCGAATACTTCTCCATGCAGGAAATACATTATTTTACTTACTGTTGCATTGCATCACTACTGTATAATGGTTGTCATACTGAAATTAATTTATTGTTTTCTCTGTGCAGCAGAGTTCAGAGACAGTGGGAGCCATTTCACTCTGCATTTCATCCATGGTCAGTATTTACCAGCGGCGTCGGATTCATTTTTGAGGTGTTTGTGTGTGTGTGTGTGGGGGGGGGGGCGTGGGGGTCTTCACCCTGATTCATGCTCAGTAATCCAGGTAGAAAAATCAAACAAAGTTAAGTCAGGTCCAGGTCCTGTTTGTTTTCATTTCGCTGAGCTGGAGCCCAGCCACAGATTTGTTTTTTCATGTTCTGGAGTTAGATTATTACATGCAGTTTCTGTCAGTTTAGTGCTGAGCCCTGAGGAACATTTTATTTGGCCCAAAAACCATCTGATCTGAGTTTAACTTCTGTCAAACAAATTGCACAGAGAATTCCATAAAAATGTATGAAAACTAAAAGGTCTTGCCCTGAAGCTTTTTGATGTTTAACTGCTGTGAAACATATGAGTCAAATCAAAGAGCTGGTGTCAGACTTCAGCTGAGCTCAAACATGAGATAATCTGCTCAACTGAGTCAGATGTGCCTGTGTGTACAAACTGAAACACACTGTTATACATCAAACACCTTAATGCATAAATGAGCGTTTCATACTAAAACAAGTGTGCAATTACTGAGTTAAACCATTAAAGTGTAACGGAAAAAATAGATATCACGGTTCAGTTTGATAGAGATATTTTTGTTCAACCAGTTTGTCTACTGTTGACTGGTGTGATAAGAATTGTACATTTACGTTTTTAGGTTTTCCATCCAGATAAGTTGCTCTGCCAGTTATGTGCTTGTGTGTTTGCTTTTTATATATTGCAGTCTGATGTGACGTTGCACCTCCTCACTCTTGGTGTCTCTCAGTGTAGCAAGAAAAAAAGCAGAAGCCTGAGTCAGAGATATCTGGAGATCTCTATACTGTATCAGTGTTTGCTGTTATAAGAATAGTTCTGGTTAAATCCTTAACCCCATCAGCAGGTGTAAACCTAGCAACAAGTGCTTGAGTATTTTCAACTTTATGCAAGAAGTTGTAGTTGAGAATAGTTTAGAGGTAGATGAATGTTTCTGCATCCTTCTTTTTACAAACTACAGTACTGTACACAGAATCCCAACATGTAGCTTTTGCCCACTTTTACATCCTGCTGTTCCTTACATCCTGATGTTGCTCAATAACCCTGGCACATGAATCTAACTAGGTCCTCTGGATGGATTCTTGTTGAAACGTTTCATCTTTTATCCTCTATCCATCCAGAGGACCTGTTGATCATTGTTACCATGGGTAAGTGTTGTAGGTAGCTCAAATCTCACTGTCAACTGTAGTTTGTCACATACTGAACAGATTGTAAAACAACACTGTCATCATGTGACACATATCTGTACCAAGCTGGAAAACCCTTGTCCTAAATTTGTTGCATATATTATCACATATTATACTGTGCAAAAGATGCAAAACTTTGATGAATTAACTTCAACAAATAGATTTTGGACTTGTCCTTTGTATCTATGTTGACTATCAAATGGCTGTTCACCGAACAGGGGTGGCTGTGGCTGAGCGGTTAGAGCAGTCGTCCTCCAATACAAGAGTTGGTGGTTTGAATCCACCAGCAGTCACATGTCGAAGTGTCCCTGGGCAAGACACTGAACCCCTTGTTGCCTCCAATGTTTGTCCCATCGGTGTAAGAATGTGACCTAAAGCCCTGATTAGTGTCTTTAGAATGATTTGTTCTATTAGCTTTGTATAGAGAGTGCTGTGTGAATGGGTAAATGAGGACAGAGATTGTAGTGTAAAGCGCTTTGAGTGTCCCAATAAGATAGAAAGGCGCTATATAATTACAGTCCATTTATCCACTTACCAGCAGTGATTTTAGGTTTTATTTTTAATTTGGTTTCATTTGTTCAAACCATATTCCTGCCAACTCTAGTTTTACTAAATACATTCACTTACTTCATGTAAGATCTTCAGGCCTCCCTTGCAAAAGAGATCTGTGATCTCAGTCAGATTTCCCTGGTTAAATAAAGGTTAATAATAATAAAGATATGCCTTGTGAAAATTGGAATGGGCTTGTTTCTTGCTAAATATATTTATAATGAGGCAGTGACTGAGTGCTTTGTCCTTTTTGTTCCACAGGAGAATTGACCCGTGGAACAGAAACCTGATGGTGTCGGCCTCCATTTATGCGTCTGACGCTTCACGATGACTTAGAGGACGCTTAACCGGAGGGTCCCCTGCTAACACTTCCAATGTCCAGATTTCTGCTCTGAAGCCCCTCTCCTGACTACATTAGTGTTTTTTTGTGTGGTTTTTTGGGAGACCGCTCACTGGCTGATTCATCGCTATGGCTAGCCTGGTGATCAACGAAACTGGGATGGAGGACTGTGGCATTGATGACTCCTTCAAGTATGACCTGTACGCTTCAGTTTACAGTGTGGTCTTTATCTTAGGCCTGGTAACCAACTGTGCAGCCCTCTTTGTGTTTTGCTTCCGGATGAAGATGCGCAATGAGACCACAATTTTTATGACTAACTTAGCACTGTCAGATTTAGTTTTTGTTTTTACGCTGCCATTCAAGGTCTACTACAATGTCAATCGAAACTGGCCATTTGGAGATGGATTGTGCAAGGTTTCAGGAACTGCCTTCATCACCAACATCTATGGCAGCATGCTTTTCCTCACTTGCATCAATGTAGACCGCTTCCTAGCCATAGTGTATCCGTTCCGCTCGCGCACCATCCGCACTCGCAGGAATGCAGCAATGGTTTGTGCTGCTGTATGGCTGACCATTGTGGGTGGAGGAATATCTGTGACTTTCTTCTCTACCATCAACAGCAAACACAGAGCCACTACATGCTTTGAAGGCTTTTCAAAAAAAACCTGGAAGACCTATCTGTCTAAAATCACCATCTTCATTGAGGTAAACACAAACATGGCTACAAATAAAGTCAAGGAAAAAAGGAAGTCCACACCATTCCTTCACTGGTGTTTTACATATCAGGACATCATAAAAAATGGTCTAGTAATTAGAAGCCTCTAAAATAATTTAAATCTAACGTCACGTGAACAAAGCAGTCAATCTCTTCATGTCAGTATTGATTAAACACCAACCAAAATGGAAAAGGGGTGTGAAAAGTTAAACCCTGTTGCTTTTACAGTACAGCAAACCCCCTATTTACGACTCCATCGACCTACGAACAACGGGACCTACGAACGTATCATATTTAATAAAAATATGAAATTACTGTATTAAAAAAAAAAATAATATTTTTTTTTGTGTGTTTAAATGTTCTTAATTTCATGTGTACATCACTTTGTTGCAGATGTGGTTGTTTTAAAGGCTTTATAAATAATAATTATGATAAAAATGATCATTTCTGATCATTTTTGAGCAATCTTGGGCAGCAGGAAGTAGGTCTTCAGTTTACACGGTCACAAATTAATGTAGAACACCGGACGCCATTTTAGGTTCAGTCACGGGGGTCTCCGGTCACAAATTAATGTAGAACACCGGACGCCATTTTAGGTTAGCTGCCGGGAGCCGGCCTTTGAAGACTGGTGACCAGGATCGCATCATATGGATTAATTACTAGCTGGAATCGCTCTGTGAGCTCTGTGGACGTCTCAGGCTGGAGCAGCAGCTGCAGATTGATCGCCGATCGCGCCGCACCGCCGCTCCAACACCAGCCCATGGCCTGGCTAGCAGAAGCTAGCCAGCTAGCTAACACAGGCCTTGAGCAACTGCGGTGGTTCACTCGCCGGCTGCCGCGCTGCTCGGCCCGACAACAATCATGGCAACGCATGGCAACCTAAGATGTCGGCTTTGACCATCTCAAAGTAAGAAAATATATTTTTATTTATTCTGTAAATGTGAATAGCAATGTTTAACATTACAGTACACTACTGTACATGCTTAAATGTGTGCGCGCGCTCCGTTAGCGGTATTTCCACGACCTACGAACGGAATAAGGACCTACGAACTGGACGCTATTTTCACCCCCTAGCTACGGCAGAATCGAGCTGCGAACAGTTCTTATCTCCCTAACTCGTACGTAACTAGGGGGTCACCTGTATTTATCACCTGCAAGTAAAAACACTTTTATAAAAGCAGGCGCTTTACAGTTTACTGAGGCAGAGCATTTTGTGTGCTGATAAAAAGTCAAGTGGAAAGACATCAGCGATGACCTTAGAGAAGCAAATGTTGCTGCTCGTCAAGCTGAAAAGAGCTTTAAGATCATTAAAAGAAAACAGGGTCCACCATTCTACAGCAAGAAACATTATTCGGGGGGCATTTGCCAAACTTTTCAGGAGTAAAAGTCACAGAAAACTGACCTCAAAGTCAGACATGGAAAGCTCTGAGAAACAACCAATAACAAACAAGATGTCCAATTCAGACTCTACAGGCTGCAGCTAGCAGGTTAAAGGTTAATATTTATGACAGATTAGTTGGAAAAAGTCTAAACAAGTACAACCTTCTCGATGGCAGGAGAAATACTTTATTTTTGAGAAGAACATGGGAGCCTAACTAAGGTTGTTGTATCTAAATGAGCGGCGGCTGTAGCTGAGTGGCTAGAGCCGTTGTCCTCCAATGCAAGAGTTGGGGTTTCGAATCCATCAGCAGTCATATGCCGAAGAGACCCTGGGCAAGACACTGAACCCTAATATTGCCTCCGATGTGTGTCCCATCAGTGTATGAATGTGATAAAGCTTTGATTATTCTTTGTAGAGTGAGAGTGATGTATGAATGGGTACATGAAGGCACAGATTGTAAAGCTCTTTGAGTGTCTTGATAAGATATAAATGTGCTATATAAGTACAAGCTATTTAAATGAAACAAAACACACCTTGAACAATGTCCTTCCAACAGATTAAACCAAAGTTTTTACGTTAACACATAATACACAGCAACGTGTTTGGCAAAAACCAAACAGCATATCAGCAAACACATTATATCAAATGTCAGGCATGGGTGGAGGAGTGGTGATGAGTTTGCAGTGGACCTGGACACCTTGCAGTCATTAAATCGACAATGAACTCCTCTGCAAACCAACAGAAACTCCATTCTGAAAACAAGCTTAGATCAAACTGGGTCATGATAAAAGAGCAATGATCCCAAACGCAACAGCAAATCTACAACAGAATGACTGAAAAAGAAAAGAGTTGAGGTGTTGTAATGGTCCACTTGGGTTCAGACCTCCACATGATGTGTAGAGTGAGAGTGATGTACGAATGGGTACATGAAGGCACAGATTGTAGTGTAAAGCTCTTTGAGTGTCTTGATAAGATAGAAATGTGCTATATAAGTACAATATATTTAAATGAAACAAAACACATCTTGAACAATGTCCTTCCAACAGATGTGGGTGTGGTAGAACCTCAGAAACACATGGCCACAAATCACAAAGAACTCAAGCAATGTTGTAGATATAAGTGGGCTAGAAGTCCTCTACAACTATTAGGGAGACTGATAAAGACAGAAAAAATAATGAAATGTATTGTTGCTAAAATTGTTTCTGCAAACTCTCAATCATGGAGGGGACTTCATTTTTCCATGTTGCCTATGTTTTTGTTCCGTAAATACTGTACAGTAGAATCGGTGCATTTTTCTGCAATTGAAGTTAGTATTAGAACTTGGTAAAAATAAAAAAAATAAACGGATTGTTTTAAATGATGTCCTGAACAATAAAACCTAGGAATAGCAAAAGGGTGGACTTTCTTTTTACCCTGTCTGCATGCATGGATTGGACAGTTTCTTTGTACGGTGCTATAAGACTAAACTCTTTTTTTTTTCTTCAGATTGTAGGTTTTCTCTTACCTCTTTTGGCCAATTTAGTTTGTTCATCACTGGTTCTACGGACGTTGCGCCGCCCAGTGACTGTTGGTCGTGGCTGTGACAGCAAGAAACGTGTCCTGCGAATGATTGTGGTCCATCTAACCATTTTTATCATCTGCTTTGTACCCTATAACTTATTGCTCTTCCTGTATGCCCTTGTGCGAACCCAGGCCTTGGCAAACTGCACTGTGGAACGCTTTGCCCGAACCCTTTACCCCATCACCCTGTGTCTGGCCAGTCTCAACTGCTGTCTGGATCCCGTGGTTTACTATTTTACCTCAGAGAGCTTCCAGAAGAGCTTAACAATCAGTGGCAAAGGGTCTGGATCACGCCCTGAGAGTATCCCCCGCAGCGACACTGAGACACAGTACACAATACAAAGTCTTTCCACAGACACACAAACTGTGGCCAGCAATGGAAAAGAGACAAGAATATCTGACAGCCAGTTATGACTCAACCTGGTTGGGAAAAAGTGGGTTCTGAAGGAACCTTTGAACTTGAACAATGAAGCAAAGGGCTGTTTGATTGTGGACATGACAAACAAATAGCTCAGCAGATTAGTTAAGCCCTGAGGTAAGTCTTGACGTATGGCATGAGCTTTATGAATTAATCCACTCCTGGAGAACAAAGGAATGTATCTGTATTTGTTCTGAATGAACATTGTGGGACCACAGAGCCACCAACACTTTGATTACTATGATAGTCAAGATAGTAAAAGAGCCTCCAAAAGAGACTGCAGTATGACAACATCCAGGCTTAACTTCACACAAAGCATAATACATTGTCCATAAAATGGAAATTTATTTTCATTTTGTGGACACTTTAGTATTTTATAACTTTTAGACTACGAGTCTTAATTCTTACGGCTTAAACAATACTTTATATTTTATTAGATATCAATGACACTACTTGTTGTGAGATTTGTTATTATCATGTACAGTATATAAATCTGTTAATCTGCTGAGTTAAATGTTGAAGTGTGATGACACTAAATTCCTTTTTTGAATGTATTTTGACATTGCATTCATTCTTTCCCTCCAGCAAAATGTTCTCTTGGTCAAAACTTATTTGCACTACCGTACTCTTTGTTTGAAGGACTAAATTCTGAACTTGTGGGGTTGTTTTACTTCCACTCAAGTTTATTTTTCGAAGTTGTCTCTGTGAGCACAGCAATAAGGCAGCAGCAAACCTTAATTTATTTGAGGACCCTTGCCTGTGTGCCGTGTCGCAGGCCAAATGCTCATTATGACTTAAGCAACGGTCTATTGTTTGCCTCTGAATGGGGCTCTCTGCCTTAAGCTGGCTTTAAACTGCAGATCTGCACCAAGTCTCTTACACACAGCAAATATGCTCACATTCCAAAGCACGAATGAAGTCTTGACTGTTTACCCAAAATCGTGCTTACACAACACAAAGCATGAAACAGAAATGAGTCAGCAGATCCAAAAGCAGGAAATGTTTGTCAACATGTGTGGACAAATTTGTGGAATACTTTTTGGATGAAATGCTATAAATCTGACATCAGGTTCCCATTGGGATGAAATATTGGTCACAACACGGATGGGAAGGGAAATCTGAGATTGTCATCATTGCATATTCTCATACACTGGTGAAATTTGTTCTCTGCATTTAACCCATCGCACCTGGCATACACCCAGGTTGAGCAGTGGGCAGCTATGTAAGCACCCGAGGAGCAATTAGGGATTGGGTGTCTTGCTCAGAGACACCACAACATGTGGGAATGGCTGGGGATTGAACCTGGGATTTTCTGGTCGTTGACTGCCCTAACTCTACCACATCTCGGCCCCAGCTCATAAAGAGATAAAATAAACTCCATTGATTAAAGTTCTCCGTCAATGCAATGGATTCCCATCATATGTAAAAATGAAGCTGCTATAAAACAATAAATAGAACCAGAGTCACAGTTTGAGCCAGTCAGAACAGAGCAGGGTGGGGCCTGCTGTCTAGGTGAGCCCAGGTGTGAGCAGCAGAGAAACTGAACTGAGGATCCCGGCTACTTTACCAGAAGCTGTAAACACCTGAATGATGAAAACGAAAAAACTAATGCAGCAGAAAAATACTGCAAAAGAAGAAGTCTTCAATCATGGAAAATAAAAGAAACGTACAACCAAAAACATGAATGCAAAGGAAAAATGCTACAAATAGCAAAACCACAAAAACCACAAAAAACAAGTGCAAGTAAGAAATGCTGCAAACTCTCCTCAAAATGGAAAAGGGTAACCTCTAGGTTTAGAAAAAATTCCAATAAACATATTATTTTCTGCTTGAATCCATGAAACTCACTGAGTGGTAAATATGTTTAGCTCTGACACCCCAATTAACTGAACTCCTCTATAAAACTCACACGGCCATTAAATTAAGTCATCACTAAACCTAAAGATGACCATTCTGTGTAAACTTACAGATGACCATTCTCTGTAAACTTACAGATGACCATTCTCTGTAAACCTAGAGATGTTCACTCAGAATCAGAATAATCTTTATTGTCATTGCACAAAGTACAGCGAAATTACATCTTGTATAGCCATCCAAAGGGTAGACGGAATTGTATCAGGGCTGAAGCTTCTATGAAGCGATGCCCTTATCGCTTAAATAATAAGAATAATAATCATCATTTTATTTAAAAGCACCTTTCAGGACACCCAAGGACACTTCACAGCAAGAAACATTATCACAGAGATTGTGTAAAAACAAACAAAAACACAGTTCAAACATTAGCAGGAACAAATTGAAATATACAATAAGGAATATAAAATACAAAAGAATATAAAATACATTTAGTAAAGTTAATGATAAGCGAGTCTCAAGAGATGTGTTTTAAGAGCAGTCTTGAACAGAGAAAGGGAGGTGGTGTGTCCTTGGACACAGTGTAAGGCAGCAACAAAATCTACTTCTGCACAGACAACATACATAGACATAATATATTTTGCAGGAGGGATGACAAGACAATGTCCATGAACACCTCTAGATAGTTTCCATAGTCTTGAAAAAATGATATTACAATGTCTATCAGCTAGTACAACTCTGATAGGGTCCACAGATGTGGTTTTTGTGTGTGTGTGTGTGTGTGTGTGGGGGGGTGGTGGAGGTGAGCAGGAGCAAAGCATCTTGTTTCCAGAACATCTATGGAGAACTTGTGATAGTCAGCCTTTCAAGGCCAAAGCCAAATTCAGGTTTCAACATTGTTTTGGGTCAAGCCTAGCTCGCTAATTTCCACATCTGCCTTTACAGTCTCACTAGTATATCTTATGGGGACTCCAAACAGCTGAATTGTGATTACTTATGCCAAAGTCAGGCTTGCAACTTCTCCAAGATTCATTCATTCCAACCGTCAGTGAACACCACCAGAAGTTCCACGGTCCTACCTGCTCAGCTCTGATACAGGTCCACAGATAGTTCGTACAGAGTCTGAATGTTGCCAAGCCCGGCACACACATTCCAGACAGCTTAACCAGTTGCTGACGTTTCCAATTTTTTCAATACAGATTTTCACCGAAAAGCAGAATCCAGTTATCATAAATCCAATGATGTTTCCGAGATAAGAGGGATCTCTTTCACTCTGTCTTCTTCTTGAGAAAATTTTATCAATTGCATTGAAAAACCAGCTGAACAAATCCATAATTTACAATTCAGAAGGTATGCAAAAAAGGGCTCTGAAAAAAGTTCACAAGACAAAGAGCAAAGCAGGGACAGAGAACAGGAAAAAGAGTGACAGCTTTTGTCGAGGGCAAGTCAGAAAAATAAAGTCTCTGTAAACCTAGAGAGGACCATTCTTTTTAAACCTAGAGATGACCATTCTCTGTACACCCCGAGATGGCCATTCTCTCTAAACCTAGAGAGGTCCATTATCAGAAAACCTATAGAGATGACCACTCTCTGTAAACCTAGATATGACCAGGGGTGCAGAATTTTTTTGATTTATTAACAAATCTAGATTCGTAGTCCTGGCGATTCTGAATAAATTCTAAGGCCCATAAATTGATTAAAAAATGTGTTTATGTTGAATTTTTTTCCGCTCCTACTTCTGTGTACTGCATATCGCATTACGTGCCCGCTCAGTCGCTGTAGAATTTGGCCATGTAGGCCACAATACAGCAAGCTAGTTAGCCAGCTCCCTTTATCTGAATGGAGTCAGCTAGCATAGAGCAGGACAGCGCAATTCAACCCGCTTCTTTGTCTTTAAAAACAATTTCAGATTCTACAATGTTCTGGGGGAAGACAGAGTTTGACAAGAGCATGATTGTTTACAAGAAGTGTAAAATAAAACTGTGGTACTGTGGCGGACACAAATGTATATATTTCACGTCAGAATGTGCTCTTATTGTGAAAGGGACAGAATATACAGAGAGCAGTTCGGCGGTTGTTTTTCAGTTGTATTTGAGTTGTTCTTCTGAGCTTGATGTGGGAAGACGTTGAGAATAAATCGAGACTCAAGGTATTTTTCATCTCTTTCTGCCGACTCCCACATTTGGTGACACCGGACATCTGAACATGTTTTCGAACGAGAACTCACCAGATGCTGACGCTTGCTTCATCTGCCATGTTTTTGGACCAAGTTTTTGCCGGGCAGACGTTGCTCCAACCGCCGTTGGCTCGTCTTCTGCTGTCGCTTCATCCACTGTGTTTGCGGCCGTTATTAAGCTTCCAGAGTTATGGCAACACGATCCGGAGCCATGGTTCCAGCATGTGGAAGCCCAGTTTCATCTCCGTGGGATAACCACAGACAAGACTGTTGTTGCTACTTTAGACTCTGGTTCCCCCATTTTATTTAGCAGAAAAGAGCTATACGAATTATCACCAGACAAAATTATAGACATCCATCAAATGTATTGTTTTGTCAACTGCAGATATTGAAATTCTATTATTTGGTCAATTATAACATTTTGCAGATTATGTATAGGGCTCATGAAAGCATATTGCCCGTCAATATTCAAGTACATTTTGTTAAAATGGAGAATGCTAATTTTCTTAAAGGGATAGAAATGTTTGTGAAGCCTTATTTTAGCACTAGTTTAAAAGAATGGTCCACTGTAATCCAGGGGATAGGATTATGTCAGGATTCGGTGTGGTGTGGGAGAAATGAGCCCAATGGTGCAGACGGATACTCAGAGGCACGAGTAGTAAAAATCAAAATCGCTTTAATAACAAACTCAAACACTGACGTGGCAGTAAACTTGAAAATCTAAAGACGGTAGCTCAACTGTGGCTGTAATACGAGAAACTTAAACTGACGAGGTGTACTCACAAAAACCAAGGAGCTAAGCTGGGAATGAAGCATAGACCAAACCAGGGGAGAAGACGAATGACCCGACATTGATATACACACGAACATAAACTAAAATACATGCCCTGATCACCTAAAATCATAATCACCTGAGACAAAGGCACGCAAACCTGAGAGACAACAGGGGGTAAGGAGGGACGCGACCAACAGAGGGAGCCATCCTTACAGTACCACCCCCCCGCAAAGACGCCCCCAGGCATCCACAAAGAACACCCCCCAACAACCAGGGCGGGCAGAGGGAGGAACCACAGGGACGGTGGGCACGAAGGAAACACAAGGACAGGGGACAGGACACAAGAACAACAAACCAAAAACCGACAGGGACAGGGCCTGGGACAAAAACTAAACACAAAGCTAAACCAGAAAAAAACATGAGCGAAATGCAAAAACTAGAACCAGGAACTTAACAAAGACTAAACCTAAAAAAACAAGCGTCCAAACATCATGGCCAGAAAGTCGACAGTAGGAAAGGACCCGTCAGGCGGGCGACCGGGAGGTCATCCATCGTGCAGGGTCCCGTCCGGCAGATGTCTGGGATGCAGTCCATTGTGCAAGATTACTTCAGGCGGGCGACCGGGAGGCCGTCCATCAAAGGCAGGTGCACAGACGTCATCGACTGGTACATCAGGCGTAGGAATGATGCCAGGCGCAGCGGTATAGTCAGGCGAAGCGGCGCCAGGCGTAGAGACGTCGTCAAGCATCGAAACATTGAGCGTGAAGACGCCGTCGAGCGTCGAGACATAGAATGTCAAGACGGCGGGCGTCGAGATGTCGTTGGATGAGGAAACATCAAGTGTGGAAACATCAAGCGTGGAAACATCAAGCTAACAGACGTCTGGCGTGGAAACGTCTGGCGCAGAGACGTCAAGCGTAGAGACATCGGGCGTAGAGACGTTGAGCGTAGAGACGTCGAGCATAGAGACGTCAAGCAAGCAATCATCGAGCGAAGAGACGTCTGGCGTAGAGACATCTGGCGTAGAGATGTCTGGCGTAGAGACGTCTGGCGTAGAGATGTCAAGCGAGGAAACATCAAGCGAGCAAACATTGAGCGAAGAGACGTCTGGCGTGGAGACGTCAAGCGTAGAGACATCAAGTGTAGAGACGTCTGGCGTAGAGACGTCTGGCGTAGAGACATCCGGTGTTGAGACGTCTGGCGTAGAGACATCGAGCGCAGAGACATCTGGCGTGGAGACGTCGAGCGTAAAGACGTCATCAGGCGTAGAAACACCGAGCGTAGAAACATCATCAGGCGTAGAAACATCAAGCATAGAAACATTGAGCACAGAAACATTGAGCGTAGAAACATCAAGCGTAGAAACATCCGGCATGGAGACGTCGAGCGTAGCGAAATCAGGCGTGAAGACGTCGAGCGTAGAGACGTCATCAGGCGTAGAAACATCGAGCATAGAAACATTGAGCGTAGAAACATCCGGCGTGGAGACATCGAACGTAGAGACGTCAGCCATGTGGAGACCCTCCATCGGTCTGGAGGCGTCATCAGGCGTAGAAACATCGAGCGTAGATAGAAACATTGAGCGTAGACACATCCGGCGTGTAGACATCGAACGTAGAGACGTCAGCGATGTGGAGACCCTCCATCGGTGTGGAGGCGTCGGTGGTGTGGAGACCCTCCATCGTTATGGAGGTGTCGGTGGTGTGGAGGCCCTCCATCGTTGTGGAGGCGTCTGCGGGGTGGAGACCCTCCATCGTTGTGGAGGCGTCGGCGGTGTGGAGACCCTCCATTGATGTGCAGGGGTCAGAAGTGCGAGGACCCTCTGCAGACGTCGAGGCATCAGCAGCGCGAGGACCCTCTGAAGAAGTAGAGGCGTCACCGGCGCGGGGACCCTCTGAAGAAGTAGAGGCGTCATCTGCACGGGGAACCCCTGAAGGAATAGAGGCGTCATCGGCGTGGGAACCCTCTGTGGCTGTTGAGGCGTCTGTGGCATGGAGAACCTCCAAAGACGTTGAGGCATCAGCGGCAATGGGACCCTCCGTAGACGTGGAGGCGTCGGTGGCGCTGAGACCCTCTGTAGACGTGGAGGCGTTGGTAGCGCTGAGACCCTCTGTAGATGTGGTTGAATGGTAAATGGAGCTTACTTATATAGCGCTTTCCAGCCCCCTTTGAGTGGCCCCAAAGTGCTTCATAGTACCAACCATCCATCCATTCATACACACATTCATACAACGGTAGCGGTAGACTGCCATGCAAGGCGCCAACCAGTCCTACTGGGAGCCATTCGGGGTTAAGTGTCTTGCCCAGGGACACAACGAGGAATGCCGTGACCGGGGATCGAACCCGAGACCTTCCGGTCCTGAGCCGGCTGCCCTACCTCTACACCATCTCGGCCCCTGAAGACACAGTACCCTCTGTAGGCGAAGCAGAAACAGCACCCTCTGTCAATGCTGAGGGAACAGCACCCTCTGTGGATGCTGAAGACACAGCGCCCCCTGTAGGTGAAGCAGAAACAGCACCCTCTGGCGATGCTGAGAGAACAGCACCCTCTGTCAGTGCTGGAGACATAGCACCCTATGTAGGTTAAGCAGAAACAGCACCCTCTGTCGATGCTGAGGGAACAGCACCCTCTGTCAGTGCTGGAGACACAGCGCCATCTGTAGGCGAAGCAGAAACAGCACCCTCTGTTGATGCTGAGGGAACAGCCCCCTCTGTCAGTGCTAGAGGTACAACGCCTCCCGTAGACAATGGAGGAACAGCACCCTCTGTGGATGCTGAAGACATAGCACCCTCTGTAGGCGCCAATCTGTAGTCCTTGGGCTCTGCAGTAAGCAACACAGAGTTCTTGCACTCATTTTTCAGAGTCCTAGTTAAGGTTAATAATTGAGAGAGACCTAGGTTAGGAATTAAACAAGGACGGGTAGTAATTATGTTCTCAATAATAGAATGAGCCTTAAATTTATACAGAGGATCAGAGTGATTGACTGCAGCATTAATCAGTTTGTTCATCTGTTGGAGTATGAGTGTGGCTTCAGTGAGTATTCTGTGGTTGCTCAGCAGTATGCATGCAGCCTGTCCACTCCTCCTGAAAGCGCCCACACTCTCTGTTATGTGTGTGTCTGTCCTGGGGCTGAATAGCTGCATGTGTGTGTCCTGTTTGCTCGTCCTCAGAGCGGAGGCTAACATACTCCCCATTCTGAAAACGTCTCTCCGGAGACGTCACGGCGCACTGGTCCAAACACGGGCTCAGGCAATCTGTCTGCTCTTCCTCAAAGCAGAGGTTCATGTGGGGGCTCACATACTCCCCCCTCCACGAGCGTCTCTCCGGAGACGTCACAGAGCACGGGGCCAAACACGGGCATCCCGCCCCCTTTGAAAAACTCCCCGGCTGACCTGACAGCGTGGGAAACGAAGCAGCATGGGGGCCGGGCGGAAACCCGGAAATAGTCTTCTTTGCCGGTCTCCGCCTCCTACGGCGGCGAAGCGTTACATCGGGCCAAAACTCCTCTAGGTCCGATTTGTCCTCGGACACGCCCCACAAGGAAATGGCTCGCGCAGGAGTGAAGGAGGAAGATAGTTTGGAGCGGCCGTTTCTGCATCTTCTCCTTGCTCGCTCCGCGACCAAAAGCGGAGATGGGAGCTCTTCTAGTCCAGGTCTGTGAAGGTCCCAAGCGACGTCCATCCGGAAGCCGCTCACGTTTATGATGGTTGTTCCTGTCCGAGCGGAAGCCGTCATCTTCTGCCTCTGAGAGAAGTCCGTCTGCTGGACTCACAATGGTCGGGTCATTAATGTCAGGATTCGGTGTGGTGTGGGAGGAATGAGCCCAATGGTGCAGACGGATACTCAGAGGCACGAGTAGTAAAAATCAAAAACACTTTAATAACAAACTCAAACACTGACGTGGCAGTAAACATGAAAACCTAAAATGTAGCTCAACTGTGGCTGTAATACGAAAACTCAAACTGACGAGGTGTACTCACAAAACCAAGGAGCTGGGAACGAAGCATAGACACAACACACCAGGGAAGAAGACGAATGACCCGACAATGACATACACACGAACGTAAACTAATATACACGCCCTAATCACCTAAAATCATAATCTCCCGAGACAAAGACACACAGACCTGAGAGACAACAGGGTGTAAGGAGGGACACGACCAACAGAGGGAGCCATCCTTACAGATTATGAAATGGTCTGGAGGATATGTTAAAAAATGCCAGATCTCAATATATATTTAAGAGAGTGTTAAAGGAGAGTTATTTGACAGAATACAAAAAACTCCAAATTGAATCCACTAAAGTTGTTTGAGTTGATGATGTTGTTTAGTAGATGTTGCTTTTAACTCACTGAAGTTGTTGCTTGTCTTGTTTTTTGTTTTTGTTCAGTAAAAAGACAGCAGTGACGTGCGGTCAGGGGCGGCAAGTGAGGCCACGCCTCCCCTGTCATCATGAAAAGAAAAAAAAAATAATTGAAAAAATAAATGTAATTGTTGTCTTTATCCTTTGATTTGTACTATAAACTTATTTTACTAAAACCTAAACCAGTTTTAAGTTGATTTTTATTCAAAATCGCCCATTTTTCTTATTTAGCGTTCAAATACTGAGATGAGACGTGCAGACCTGCGCAGAGAGGCACTGCGCAGTGAGGCACCGGCTGCTTCACTTCAATCACGTGACGTGCTGCAGGCAGCTACAGTGTGAGCGATTTGGGAAGGCAGGAAAATTCCTGCCTCTTATGTCTCTATTAAAATGTCCAAATACTTTTGCTATATAAACTACATTTCTATAGTTTAGCTGGTGAATATAATGTCTTGTGTTTTTGTCTAAAACTGTATCTGTGCGCTGAACGAGCTCATAAAACGGCTGTGAAGGTGTCAGGTTACATCCACACACACACACAGGCAGGCGAGCCTCTCGCCTCTGGAGGCGGGGCTACTGAGCTCAGGGTTCTGCTTCAGTCTCACGCTGCAGGAGGAAAAGTGACAGCGCAAACAGAGCAAAAAGAGTAACTTTTCACAGTCTACAAATATCTAGAACATTAAACACTTAACTAAAAGTTTTAGTATTTTGTTAACAATTTAGTTTTGATCATTTTTAAACATAAGCATTTTTAACGTCATTTCCCAAAACATTCCACAATTCAACTCCCTGTATTGAAATAAACCATCCCTTCAAACTAGTTCTATACCTTGGCTTTGCAAAAATTTCAGTTCCCATTAGACTAGCAGCTTTCTCTCTTAACAAAATACATTTGAACATTTGAGGGTTCTACTAACAAAATATTATAGTCCACCAAATCATTAAACTTCAGCACTTTGAGTTGTTTAAATAATATATTATATGACATTAAGACTTTCTTGTAATAATTCTCACAGCTCTTTTCTGTAAAATAAAAATAGATTTTGTTATAGTTTAATTTAATTTATAAGTAAAAGTAAGACTAAAATTTTTTCTCCAAATTAAATGTGCTTTTTTGTGTGCTACAGTTTGTATGTGTAAAGATTGCTGATATGACATTTTAAACACAACCCGTTAACTGCTGCCAATCAAATGGTGAATAAACTACTCTGTAGGGTTCATGTATTATAAAAGAAGAAAATAATGCTATCCAAAGCATCCAAAGCGCTGAAGAAGCTATGGCAGACAGAAGCCAAAATGTGGAGAACATTTTTTGTCTGTTTTCTATTATACATATGGAAAAAATACTGCACAGTGCCTCACCAGCCATGAACCTCACCGCACGTCACTGAAAGACAGTAAGGGTAAAAAAGGGGCAGATATTATAAGATTAATTCTTCTTCTGCTGCCTTTCCTTTTATTTTGTCTGTATACATTTTTTAAATTATTATTTGAGTTGTATGGTTTTTAATGAAATGAAATGAATACAATTTAAATAAATAAAATAAATAGTCCCAAACTATCTGCCTTAATGGAGTCACCGGCTCACCAAAACTTTGTTGTGCTCCCAGATCTCCCAAAAAGCAATAAACATAATCTTCTCATCTCCTCTTTGAGTGGCACCATTCTCCGTTTGATGGATGTCACATCCCAAAATACCTGCTGAATCCTTTCATTTCAGGAGGTCAATCCTCCCCAGTGTTGGATAGAATAAATATGCTTTCATCATTTGCTTACTCAAATAAGCCACTCTGGGGACATGAGAAGATTTTTCAACCCACTTTACTTGCAAGGGTAGATGGTCACGAGGAAGCTTTAGATGTACAAAAGTTACATGCTTTTAGCCTCATCAGTGAGACTGCACCGGACAGAGAGGCAGGAAGAGCTTTAATACACGCTTATCAGACAGAGGCGAGGTCAAGACGACCTCGGCTTTCCAGCTTACAGATTCAAGAAAGGCCTTGTGAGTTCATCAGGTGCATTTTCGTGCACCTGCAGGCTCCTCTCTGAGGAGACAAAACAACTCTAACTCACACATTTATGTAACATTAGCTGCTGATAAGCATCCATAACCTTTACCTAGCACTTTGAGATTTTTATTAATGAAAAGTGCATTATAAATTGAATTCATTATTATTATTATTATTTACCTAAATTCCCTTGACACAAATGAACAAAGCTGAGTTGTGGCGAAACTATTGGTGGATTCATCAACCATCAGAGACATCACTTCAGTTTTCCTCAGCCAGGTCCAAAGAGATTGTTAAACTTCTGAATCCAGAGAATTCATTCTTTTTCCAGTAGATATGTTCCACAAAGTATAGACCATTGCTAGCTCTTAATACAGTTATGATGCACTCTCAGAAAGTGCATCATAACTAGGAGAGGGTCCTCCCCCAAATAATTTTGAATGAGGCAGATGCCATTTCATGCATTCTGGTGTATTTTACAAAGGTTTATACAGTAGATTAACATGAGGCATAATATATAAACTCATTATTGAAATCTCTGACTGCAAAGTGTTCGTAATGCAAAACTGTTGCAGCTCTGCAGGTAAGGGACATTCACTTCAGGAAAAATTGAGGTCTCTGATTGGTCAGTTGCTGATGTGCCCACCAGATTGATTGAAGGGTGGCGTGTCTCGTGCAAAAAAAAAAAAAAGATGTTACTGACCTGTTTAAGACTGTCATCATTTATTCCATATTAATTCAATATTTTGGTGAATCTCAGGTTTGAGAACTGAGTTTCTTTCCAAAATCCTGACAGTAATTATTTTTCAGGTGTGCTAAGATAAAATTTAGGGGTGCTTACCCCCCAAAAAGAAGCTAAAATCACCACTGAAGCAGTTCATGTTTATAATTTACTTTTAAATGCTTTATGTGTGATTTATAAGTTTATTAAGTACAGGATCATTTATTATCTTACAAAGTACTATTTGTTCAATAAATAAATAATGGTATTAACTTACTTTTTAAGTATATGAATGTTTCTGCTCAGTGCCCTGAGATGACTTATGTTGTGACTTGGTGCTATATAAATAAAAGTGAATTGAATTGAATTTTATCCCACACTGCGGTCATGTGCGCCTCCTCATCCTCCTCCATGCTCCGCACCTTGCTCCATGTCTCAGCAGCAGTCCTGCGTCTTTTAACTTCCCACAACCTCACATAAGGGACTGGACGGAACTTGTTCTAAGGAGGTCCGATAATAATGATAAAGAACTGGTCAGAGATGGTGATAGTGTTCAGAGAAGCTCGGTTTAACCCCAGTTCATATTCTTCTTTCACTTCATTAAAAATGTCTTTTCCTCCTGATTCCATGTACTCTCTGTGGGCATGGATCACTGCGCGGGGACAGTCCATGTTGAAGTGCAGACAGAGCGACTTGACATCAGTCTGTCCACAGAGTACACCTGCGTCCTCAGGCCATACTGTGAATGAAGCATCTGCAGCTCCATAATGAAACGATCATAGGGCTTTTGTCAGGCAGGCACCATCTATGGGACAACAAGCGCTAAGTTTTTGGCCACACTGCCTAATATTTAGCACTTTGTTACTGGCTTAGAAGAGAGTTGCTCTCAATCCCCCTCTAACTCAATTCAGAAAAGCGTCCTGGTCGCTTCAAATACTCTGACTGCACAACAAATAGTTTTATGAGCCGAGATCATTGTGTTTATAGTTCAAGTAAAAGTTCAGATAACTCCTGCAGTGATTCACACATCAGATTGTTCACAAAAGTGCTTGAACTTGCACAAAACTTTAATTCTATTTTTGTGTTTTTTAATCAATTTGGCCATGACTTAGAACTTTTAGGGGCGGAGATTTTTTTTTTATAGAAGCGGAAATGCAAAGCAACAGCTCTGATGTGATATTAGGAAGTTTGTTATGTTTAAAATTTGTGTTTATGTAATTACTTTCATATTACATATCCATAAAGGTTTTATTCATTCAAGGCAGTCAAATTTGTTCACATTATTACATTATTAGTAAGCATGAGAATTACCGGATCCAAGCAAACAGTTGCTGGAACGCAACCTGTCAAAATAAGAGAGTTCCCGGATCCTGTTCCGGCAGCACCCAGCTCAAATTAACCACCTGATGATGCATCTGCAGACCACAGATAATCCATAGAACAAGATCAGCTCTCTAATGAATTCAATTTATAACGCACTTTTCATTAATGAAAATCTCAAAGTGCTACAAGGAGCAACAGAATTAAATGTCAATAAAACAAATAATAAAACAATTAAAATCAATAACAATATCAGCTAAGATCAAAAGTAGAATCATGAGGAGGTAGAGTATGCTTGGTCGAAAAGAAAGGTCTTCAAGCCGCTCTTAAAGTCAACCACAGACTGTGGGGCTCTTAGACAGTCAGGAAGAGAGTTCCACAGGCGGGGGGCAGCCACACTGAAAGCCCGGTCTCCCATGGTCCTTAATTTGGTTCTCGGAATGTGAAGGAGATTGCTGTTCTGTGACCGCAGCGAACGGGTGGATGAGTATGGAATAAGAATATCCTTCAGATAATCTGGTGAAGTTCCGTGTAAGCATTGATGTGTAATGAGAGCAGTTTTGTACTGAATTCTGTAGGCGACAGGAAGCCAATGAAGGTTATGGAGAATGGGCGTAATATGTTCAAATTTACGAACTCTCAACAAGATCCAAGATCCAAGATCAGCTCTCTGACAGAAATATTAGTCATTTTTGATTTTTCAAATTGTTTTTTGTCACTGGTTGTTTTCAGGGGTGGCCCGCCACTAGAGGGCGCTAGGGCGCCGCCCTTCTGGAACCTCTGCAGCTCCACCATTTGAAGACTTAATTTTTTTTAAATAAAAATGAAATAATAAAATAAAAATATTTTGAAATATATGCATATATGTTTTTAGTTGTGTAGGATACATATTTTATGAGTAATGATGAGTTATATTGTTTGTTTCAAAAAACGTTTTCTGATTGTGACGTACTTCCGGTCCTCTCTGGGCGCCGGCAGCTAAACCATTGACTCTCGTTATCAGTTGCACATGCGCAGTTATGTCCCATCTTTACAAAA
>JBBPBX010056285.1:0-22818 GCA_038048925.1 Garcialebias charrua
AAAAATTTACATACCATTATCAATGTGTATAGAAGTGTTCACTGATGAATCACATTAAATCTCGTGCAGATCGGATAATGTATCACTAAGATATAACTGTAATAATAATATAGGGGGCGCTATGGAGTAAAAATTTACATACATTATCAATGTGTGTCGAAGTGTTCACTGATAAAGCACAATAAATCTCGTGCAGATCGGATAATGTATCACTAAGATATAACTGTAGTAATAATACAGGGGGCGCTATGGAGTAAAAATTTACATACCATTATCAATGTGTGTAGAAGTGTTCACTGATGAATCATAATAAATCTCGTGCAGATCGGATAATGTATCACTAAGATATAACTGTAGTAATAATATAGGGGGCGCTATGGAGTAAAAATTTACATACCATTATCAATGTGTGTCGAAGTGTTCACTGATAAAGCACAATAAATCTCGTGCAGATTGGATAATGTATCACTGAGATATAACTGTAGTAATAATATAGGGGGCGCTATGGAGTAAAAATTTACATACCATTATCAATGTGTATAGAAGTGTTCACTGATGAATCACATTAAATCTCGTGCAGATCGGATAATGTATCACTAAGATATAACTGTAATAATAATATAGGGGGCGCTATGGAGTAAAAATTTACATACATTATCAATGTGTGTCGAAGTGTTCACTGATAAAGCACAATAAATCTCGTGCAGATCGGATAATGTATCACTAAGATATAACTGTAGTAATAATACAGGGGGCGCTATGGAGTAAAAATTTACATACCATTATCAATGTGTGTAGAAGTGTTCACTGATGAATCATAATAAATCTCGTGCAGATCGGATAATGTATCACTAAGATATAACTGTAGTAATAATATAGGGGGCGCTATGGAGTAAAAATTTACATAACATTATCAATGTGTGTCGAAGTGTTCACTGATAAAGCATAATAAATCTCGTGCAGATCGGATGATGTATCACTGAGATATAACTATAGAAATAATGTAGGGGGCGCACTTGAGTCAAATGTTAGCCCACCATATCAATGTGTCCACAAGGGCTCACTGATGATGCACAATAAATCTGGTTCAGATCGGATGATGTATCACTGAGATACAACAGTTTGAATAATCTAGGGGGCGCTATGGAGGCTATTTGCTAATTAGCATAAACACCTGTTCAAGGGGTGGGTAATGATCGATCATAATGATTTTGGTACTCCTCAGATCAAATCTGTGGAGTTTAGAACCAAACGTATGGTGACGGCGTTACGTCTTACTTCGCCACGTCACCACGCCCACTTGCTCCACCCAAAACGAACAGTGCTGGAAAGCTTGTTACACCACCATGTCTTCGGTGACTGGATACAATGTCACGTTGATTAGGTAACAGGGATCCGATATGGACCGTTCAACGTAAAACTTTACACTTCCTGTTGTCAGGGGGCGTGGCTTAAGTGATGTCATGATTTGACCATACAGTTTTGCAGGGGACCGGATGTGGGTCAATCACTGAAGGTTTGATGTATTAGACAGTTTTCGTGTAAGAGCTGTAAGCGTTTCGTTTTTCATGGCGAGATGTCCAACTTTGAGGTCTGGCCCCGCCCCTTCAGCATGCATGAAAACGCACAGTTTTGATAACATTTGTTCCCCCGTGCCTTATAAAGAAACTGGCCAAGTTTGAATCAAATCGAGCGAAATCCCTAGGAGGAGTTCGTTGAAATGCAGAGGCTGTAAACGGCCAAAAAGGGGTGAAAATTTGGTCATCGTTCCAAAATGGCCGCCTTACCATTTATCGTACAACATTGGTGCCAGAGAGTTTTCTGTGCATCTTGGTGAGTTGGACAAGTGTACCAAATTTCATGATTCTACGTCAAACTAAGGTCAATGCGGAGGGTATTTTGAATATTTCTAGGGGGCGCTCTTGAGCCGTTTCTGTAGCGATTTGCTAATTAGCATAAACACCTGTTCAAGGGGTGGGCAATGATCGATCATACTGATTTTGGTACTCCTCGGATCAAATCTGTGGATTTTAGATCCAAACGTATGGTGATGGCGTTACGTCTTACTTCGCCATGTCGCCACGCCCACTTGCTCCACCCAAAACGAACAGTGCTGGAAAGCTTGTTACACCAACATGTCTTTAGTCACTGGACACAATGTCACGCTGATTAGGTAACACGGGTCCGATATGGACCTTTCAAAGTAAAACTTTACACTTCCTGTTGTCAGGGGGCGTGGCTTAAGTGATGTCATGATTTGACCATACAGTTTTGCAGGGGACCGGATGTGGGTCAATAACTGAAGGTTTGATGTATTAGACTCTTTTCGTGTAAGAGCTGTAAGCGTTTCGTTTTTCATGGCGAGATGTCCAAATTTGACGTCTGGCCCCGCCCCTTCAGCATTCATGAAAACGCACAATTTTGATATTGTTTGTTCCCCCGTGCCTTATGAAGAAACTGGCCAAGTTTGAACCAAATCAAGCGAAATCCCTAGGAGGAGTTCGTTCAAATGCGGAGGCTGTAAACGGCCAAAAAGGTGTAAAAATTTGGTCATCATTCCAAAATGGCCGCCTTACCATTTATCGTACAACGTTGGTGCCAGAGGGTTTTCTGTGCATCTTGGTGAGTTGGACAAGTGTACCAAATTTCACGATTCTACGTCAAACTAAGTCAATGCGGAGGGTATTTTGAAATTTTCTAGGGGGCGCTCTTGAGCCGTTTCTGTGGCGATTTTTGCCACGCCCCCAAAATATGTAATTTTTCACCAGTCCTGACGAGTCCGCCAAATTTGGTGAGTTTTCATATATGATAAAGCCCCCAAAAAGCCACTTAAAGAGGGACTAGAATAAAAATAATAATAATTAAAGCTGCAAGCAGCATTGAGGCCCTCGCAGCTTAGCGCCGCTCGGACCTTATTGAGGCGACCGCGCGAGCTCCAGCTCGTCCGCTCGGTCGCCATTTCGAAGTCTCTCGTGTCTACTCCGCACCAGGGGTGCACACGCACAATAAATCTGGTTCAGATTGGATGATGTCTCACTGAGATATAACAGTTTGAATAATCTAGGGGGCGCTCTGGAGTCAAATGTTAGCCCACCATATCAATGTGTCCACAAGGTCTCACTGATGATGCACAATAAATCTGGTTCAGATCGGCTAATGAATCACTGAGATATAACTATATACATGATGTAGGGGGCGCACTTGAGTCAAATGTTAGCCCACCATATCAATGTGTCCACAAGGACTCACTGATGATGCACAATAAATCTGGTTCAGATCGGATGATGTATCACTGAGATATAACTATAGACATAATGTAGGGGGCGCAATGGAGTCAAAATTTACATACCATTATCAATGTGTGTAGAAGTGTTCACTGATGAATCATAATAAATCTCGTGCAGATCGGATAATGTATCACTAAGATATAACTGTAGTAATAATATAGGGGGCGCTATGGAGTAAAAATTTACATACCATTATCAATGTGTATAGAAGTGTTCACTGATGAATCACAATAAATCTCGTGCAGATCGGATAATGTATCACTAAGATATAACTGTAGTAATAATATAGGGGGCGCTATGGAGTAAAAATTTACATACCATTATCAATGTGTGTCGAAGTGTTCACTGATAAAGCACAATAAATCTCGTGCAGATCGGATAATGTATCACTAAGATATAACTGTAGTATTAATATAGGGGGCGCTATGGAGTAAAAATTTACATACCATTATCAATGTGTGTCGAAGTATTCACTGATAAAGCACAATAAATCTCGTGCAGATTGGATAATGCATCACTGAGATATAACTGTAGTAATAATATAGGGGGCGCTATGGAGTAAAAATTTACATACCATTATCAATGTGTATAGAAGTGTTCACTGATGAATCACAATAAATCTCGTGCAGATCGGATAATGTATCACTAAGATATAACTGTAGTAATAATATAGGGGGCGCTATGGAGTAAAAATGTACATACCATTATCAATGTGTGTCGAAGTGTTCACTGATAAAGCACAATAAATCTTGTGCAGATCGGATAATGTATCACTAAGATATAACTGTAGTAATAATACAGGGGGCGCTATGGAGTAAAAATTTACATACCATTATCAATGTGTGTAGAAGTGTTCACTGATGAATCATAGTAAATCTCGTGCAGATTGGATAATCTATCACTAAGATATAACTGTAGTAATAATATAGGGGGCGCTATGGAGTAAAAATTTACATACCATTATCAATGTGTGTCGAAGTGTTCACTGATAAAGCACAATAAATCTCGTGCAGATTGGATAATGTATCACTGAGATATAACTGTAGTAATAATATAGGGGGCGCTATGGAGTAAAAATTTACATACCATTATCAATGTGTATAGAAGTGTTCACTGATGAATCACAATAAATCTCGTGCAGATCGGATAATGTATCACTAAGATATAACTGTAGTAATAATATAGGGGGCGCTATGGAGTAAAAATTTACATACCATTATCAATGTGTGTCGAAGTGTTCACTGATAAAGCACAATAAATCTCGTGCAGATCGGATAATGTATCACTAAGATATAACTGTAGTAATAATACAGGGGGCGCTATGGAGTAAAAATTTACATACCATTATCAATGTGTGTAGAAGTGTTCACTGATGAATCATAATAAATCTCGTGCAGATCGGATAATGTATCACTAAGATATAACTGTAGTAATAATATAGGGGGCGCTATGGAGTAAAAATTTACATAACATTATCAATGTGTGTCGAAGTGTTCACTGATAAAGCATAATAAATCTCGTGCAGATCGGATAATGTATCACTAAGATATAACTGTAGTAATAATATAGGGGGCGCTATGGAGTAAAAATTTACATAACATTATCAATGTATGTAGAAGTGTTCACTGATGAATCACAATAAATCTGGTTCAGATCGGATGATGTATCACTGAGATATAACCATAGAAATAATGTAGGGGGCGCACTTGAGTCAAATGTTAAACCACAATATCAATGTGTCCACAAGGCCTCACTGATGATGCACAATAAATCTGGTTCAGATCGGATGATGTATCACTGAGATATAACTATAGAAGTAATGTAGGGGGCGCACTTGAGTCAAATGTTAGCCCACCATATCAATGTGTCCACAAGGGCTCACTGATGATGCACAATAAATCTGGTTCAGATCGGATGATGTATCACTGAGATATAACAGTTTGAATAATCTAGGGGGCGCTCTGGAGTCATATGTTAGCCCACCATATCAATGTGTCCACAAGGGCTCACTGATGATGCACAATAAATCTGGTTCAGATCGGATGATGTATCACTGAGATATAACTATAGAAATAATGTAGGGGGCGCACTTGAGTCAAATGTTAGCCCACCATATCAATGTGTCCACAAGGGCTCACTGATGATGCACAATAAATCTGGTTCAGATCGGATGATGTATCACTGAGATATAACTGTAGTAATAATATAGGGGGCGCTATGGAGTAAAAATTTACATAACATTATCAATGTGTGTCGAAGTGTTCACTGATAAAGCATAATAAATCTCGTGCAGATCGGATAATGTATCACTAAGATATAACTGTAGTAATAATATAGGGGGCGCTATGGAGTAAAAATTTACATAACATTATCAATGTATGTAGAAGTGTTCACTGATGAATCACAATAAATCTGGTTCAGATCGGATGATGTATCACTGAGATATAACCATAGAAATAATGTAGGGGGCGCACTTGAGTCAAATGTTAAACCACAATATCAATGTGTCCACAAGGCCTCACTGATGATGCACAATAAATCTGGTTCAGATCGGATGATGTATCACTGAGATATAACTATAGAAGTAATGTAGGGGGCGCACTTGAGTCAAATGTTAGCCCACCATATCAATGTGTCCACAAGGGCTCACTGATGATGCACAATAAATCTGGTTCAGATCGGATGATGTATCACTGAGATATAACAGTTTGAATAATCTAGGGGGCGCTCTGGAGTCATATGTTAGCCCACCATATAAATGTGTCCATAAGGGCTCACTGATGATGCACAATAAATCTGGTTCAGATCGGATGATGTATCACTGAGATATAACTATAGAAATAATGTAGGGGACGCACTTGAGTCAAATGTTAGCCCACCATATCAATGTGTCCACAAGGGCTCACTGATGATGCACAATAAATCTGGTTCAGATCGGATGATGTATCACTGAGATATAACTATAGAAATAATGTAGGGGGCGCACTTGAGTCAAATGTTAGCCCACCATATCAATGTGTCCACAAGGGCTCACTGATGATGCACAATAAATCTGGTTCAGATCGGATGATGTATCACTGAGATACAACAGTTTGAATAATCTAGGGGGCGCTATGGAGGCTATTTGCTAATTAGCATAAACACCTGTTCAAGGGGTGGGTAATGATCGATCATAATGATTTTGGTACTCCTCAGATCAAATCTGTGGAGTTTAGAACCAAACGTATGGTGACGGCGTTACGTCTTACTTCGCCACGTCACCACGCCCACTTGCTCCACCCAAAACGAACAGTGCTGGAAAGCTTGTTACACCAACATGTCTTCGGTGACTGGATACAATGTCACGCTGATTAGGTAACAGGGATCCGATATGGACCGTTCAACGTAAAACTTTACACTTCCTGTTGTCAGGGGGCGTGGCTTAAGTGATGTCATGATTTGACCATACAGTTTTGCAGGGGACCGGATGTGGGTCAATCACTGAAGGTTTGATGTATTAGACAGTTTTCGTGTAAGAGCTGTAAGCGTTTCGTTTTTCATGGCGAGATGTCCAACTTTGAGGTCTGGCCCCGCCCCTTCAGCATGCATGAAAACGCACAGTTTTGATAACATTTGTTCCCCCGTGCCTTATAAAGAAACTGGCCAAGTTTGAATCAAATCGAGCGAAATCCCTAGGAGGAGTTCGTTGAAATGCAGAGGCTATAAACGGCCAAAAAGGGGTGAAAATTTGGTCATCGTTCCAAAATGGCCGCCTTACCATTTATCGTACAACATTGGTGCCAGAGGGTTTTCTGTGCATCTTGGTGAGTTGGACAAGTGTACCGAATTTCATGATTCTACGTCAAACTAAGGTCAATGCGGAGGGTATTTTGAATATTTCTAGGGGGCGCTCTTGAGCCGTTTCTGTAGCGATTTGCTAATTAGCATAAACACCTGTTCAAGGGGTGGGCAATGATCGATCATACTGATTTTGGTACTCCTCGGATCAAATCTGTGGATTTTAGAACCAAACGTATGGTGATGGCGTTATGTCTTACTTCGCCACGTCGCCACGCCCACATGCTCCACCAAAAACGAACAGTATTGGAATGCTTGTTACACCAACATGTCTTCGGTCACTGGACACAATGCCACGCTGATTAGGTAACAGGGGTCCGATATGGACCGTTCAACGTAAAACTTTACACTTCCTGTTGTCAGGGGGCGTGGCTTAAGTGATGTCATGATTTGACCATACAGTTTTGCGGGGGACCGGATGTGGGTCAATAACTGAAGGTTTGATGTATTAGACTTTTTTCGTGTAAGAGCTGTAAGCGTTTCGTTTTTCATGGCGAGATGTCCAACTTTGACGTCTGGCCCCGCCCCTTCAGCATTCATGAAAACGCACAATTTTGATATCGTTTGTTCCCCCGTGCCTTATGAAGAAACTGGCCAAGTTTGAACCAAATCGAGCGAAATTCATAGGAGGAGTTCGTTCAAATGCGGAGGCTGTAAACGGCCAAAAAGGGGTGAAAATTTGGTCATCGTTCCAAAATGGCCGCCTTACCATTTATTGTACAACATTGGTGCCAGAGGGTTTTCTGTGCATCTTGGTGAGTTGGACAAGTGTACCAAATTTCATGATTCTACGTCAAACTAAGGTCAATGCGGAGGGTATTTTGAAAATTTCTAGGGGGCGCTCTTGAGCCGTTTCTGTGGCGATTTTTGCCACGCCCCCAAAATACGTAATTTTTCACCAGTCCTGACGAGTCCGCCAAATTTGGTGAGTTTTCGTATATGATAAAGCCTCCAAAAGGCCACTTCTTTGGGGAAGAATAAAAATAAAAAAAAAATAAACACTACAATTACAATAGGTCCTTGCAGCGCTTCGCTGCTTCGGGCCTAATTAAAGCTGCAAGCAGCATTGAGGCCCTCGCAGCTTAGCGCCGCTCGGACCTTATTGAGGCGACCGCGCGAGCTCCAGCTCGTCCGCTCGGTCGCCATTTCGAAGTCTCTCGTGTCTACTCCGCACCAGGGGTGCACACGCACAATAAATCTGGTTCAGATCGGATGATGTCTCACTGAGATATAACAGTTTGAATAATCTAGGGGGCGCTATGGAGTTATATGTCAAACCACAAAATCAATGTGTCTACAAGGGCTCATTGATGATGCACAATAAATCTGGTTCAGATCGGATGATGTATCACTGAGATATAACTATAGAAATAATGTAGGGGGCGCACTTGAGTTAAATGTTAGCCCACCATATCAATGTGTCCACAAGGGCTTACTGATGATGCACAATAAATCTGGTTCAGATCGGATGATGTATCACTGAGATATAACAGTTTGAATAATCTAGGGGGCGCTCTGGAGTCATATGTTAAACCACAATATCAATGTGTCCACAATGTCTCAATGATGATACACAATAAATCTGGTTCAGATCGGATGATGTATCACTGAGATATAACTGTAGTAATAATATAGGGGGCGCTATGGAGTAAAAATTTACATAACATTATCAATGTGTGTCGAAGTGTTCACTGATAAAGCACAATAAATCTCGTGCAGATCGGATAATGTATCACTAAGATATAACTGTAGTAATAATATAGGGGGCGCTATGGAGTAAAAATTTACATACCATTATCAATGTGTGTCGAAGTGTTCACTGATAAAGCACAATAAATCTCATGCAGATCGGATAATGTATCACTAAGATATAACTGTAGTAATAATACAGGGGGCGCTATGGAGTAAAAATTTACATACCATCATCAATGTGTGTAGAAGTGTTCACTGATGAATCACAATAAATCTCGTGCAGATCGGATAATGTATCACTAAGATATAACTGTAGTAATAATATAGGGGGCGCTATGGAGTAAAAATTTACATACCATTATCAATGTGTGTCGAAGTGTTCACTGATAAAGCACAATAAATCTCGTGCAGATCGGATAATGTATCACTGAGATATAACTGTAGTAATAATATAGGGGGCGCTATGGAGTAAAAATTTACATACCATTATCAATGTGTGTAGAAGTGTTCACTGATGAATCACAATAAATCTCGTGCAGATCGGATAATGTATCACTAAGATATAACTGTAGTAATAATATAGGGGGCGCTATGGAGTAAAAATTTACATACCATTATCAATGTGTGTCGAAGTGTTCACTGATAAAGCACAATAAATCTTGTGCAGATCGGATAATGTATCACTAAGATATAACTGTAGTAATAATACAGGGGGCGCTATGGAGTAAAAATTTACATACCATTATCAATGTGTGTAGAAGTGTTCACTGATGAATCACAATAAATCTCGTGTAGATCGGATGATGTATCACTAAGATATAACTGTAGTAATAATATAGGGGGCGCTATGGAGTAAAAATTTACATACCATTATCAATGTGTGTCGAAGTGTTCACTGATAAAGCACAATAAATCTCGTGCAGATTGGATAATGTATCACTGAGATATAACTGTAGTAATAATATAGGGGGCGCTATGGAGTAAAAATTTACATACCATTATCAATGTGTATAGAAGTGTTCACTGATGAATCACATTAAATCTCGTGCAGATCGGATAATGTATCACTAAGATATAACTGTAATAATAATATAGGGGGCGCTATGGAGTAAAAATTTACATACATTATCAATGTGTGTCGAAGTGTTCACTGATAAAGCACAATAAATCTCGTGCAGATCGGATAATGTATCACTAAGATATAACTGTAGTAATAATACAGGGGGCGCTATGGAGTAAAAATTTACATACCATTATCAATGTGTGTAGAAGTGTTCACTGATGAATCATAATAAATCTCGTGCAGATCGGATAATGTATCACTAAGATATAACTGTAGTAATAATATAGGGGGCGCTATGGAGTAAAAATTTACATAACATTATCAATGTGTGTCGAAGTGTTCACTGATAAAGCATAATAAATCTTGTGCAGATCGGATGATGTATCACTGAGATATAACTATAGAAATAATGTAGGGGGCGCACTTGAGTCAAATGTTAGCCCACCATATCAATGTGTCCACAAGGGCTCACTGATGATGCACAATAAATCTGGTTCAGATCGGATGATGTATCACTGAGATACAACAGTTTGAATAATCTAGGGGGCGCTATGGAGGCTATTTGCTAATTAGCATAAACACCTGTTCAAGGGGTGGGTAATGATCGATCATAATGATTTTGGTACTCCTCAGATCAAATCTGTGGAGTTTAGAACCAAACGTATGGTGACGGCGTTACGTCTTACTTCGCCACGTCACCACGCCCACTTGCTCCACCCAAAACGAACAGTGCTGGAAAGCTTGTTACACCACCATGTCTTCGGTGACTGGATACAATGTCACGTTGATTAGGTAACAGGGATCCGATATGGACCGTTCAACGTAAAACTTTACACTTCCTGTTGTCAGGGGGCGTGGCTTAAGTGATGTCATGATTTGACCATACAGTTTTGCAGGGGACCGGATGTGGGTCAATCACTGAAGGTTTGATGTATTAGACAGTTTTCGTGTAAGAGCTGTAAGCGTTTCGTTTTTCATGGCGAGATGTCCAACTTTGAGGTCTGGCCCCGCCCCTTCAGCATGCATGAAAACGCACAGTTTTGATAACATTTGTTCCCCCGTGCCTTATAAAGAAACTGGCCAAGTTTGAATCAAATCGAGCGAAATCCCTAGGAGGAGTTCGTTGAAATGCAGAGGCTGTAAACGGCCAAAAAGGGGTGAAAATTTGGTCATCGTTCCAAAATGGCCGCCTTACCATTTATCGTACAACATTGGTGCCAGAGGGTTTTCTGTGCATCTTGGTGAGTTGGACAAGTGTACCAAATTTCATGATTCTACGTCAAACTAAGGTCAATGCAGAGGGTATTTTGAATATTTCTAGGGGGCGCTCTTGAGCCGTTTCTGTAGCGATTTGCTAATTAGCATAAACACCTGTTCAAGGGGTGGGCAATGATCGATCATACTGATTTTGGTACTCCTCGGATCAAATCTGTGGATTTTAGAACCAAACGTATGGTGATGGCGTTATGTCTTACTTCGCCACGTCGCCACGCCCACATGCTCCACCAAAAACGAACAGTATTGGAATGCTTGTTACACCAACATGTCTTCGGTCACTGGACACAATGCCACGCTGATTAGGTAACAGGGGTCCGATATGGACCGTTCAACGTAAAACTTTACACTTCCTGTTGTCAGGGGGCGTGGCTTAAGTGATGTCATGATTTGACCATACAGTTTTGCGGGGGACCGGATGTGGGTCAATAACTGAAGGTTTGATGTATTAGACTTTTTTCGTGTAAGAGCTGTAAGCGTTTCGTTTTTCATGGCGAGATGTCCAACTTTGAGGTCTGGCCCCGCCCCTTCAGCATGCATGAAAACGCACAGTTTTGATAACATTTGTTCCCCCGTGCCTTATAAAGAAACTGGCCAAGTTTGAATCAAATCGAGCGAAATCCCTAGGAGGAGTTCGTTGAAATGCAGAGGCTGTAAACGGCCAAAAAGGGGTGAAAATTTGGTCATCGTTCCAAAATGGCCGCCTTACCATTTATCGTACAACATTGGTGCCAGAGGGTTTTCTGTGCATCTTGGTGAGTTGGACAAGTGTACCAAATTTCATGATTCTACGTCAAACTAAGGTCAATGCGGAGGGTATTTTGAATATTTCTAGGGGGCGCTCTTGAGCCGTTTCTGTAGCGATTTGCTAATTAGCATAAACACCTGTTCAAGGGGTGGGCAATGATCGATCATACTGATTTTGGTACTCCTCGGATCAAATCTGTGGATTTTAGAACCAAACGTATGGTGATGGCGTTATGTCTTACTTCGCCACGTCGCCACGCCCACATGCTCCACCAAAAACGAACAGTATTGGAATGCTTGTTACACCAACATGTCTTCGGTCACTGGACACAATGCCACGCTGATTAGGTAACAGGGGTCCGATATGGACCGTTCAACGTAAAACTTTACACTTCCTGTTGTCAGGGGGCGTGGCTTAAGTGATGTCATGATTTGACCATACAGTTTTGCGGGGGACCGGATGTGGGTCAATAACTGAAGGTTTGATGTATTAGACTTTTTTCGTGTAAGAGCTGTAAGCGTTTCGTTTTTCATGGCGAGATGTCCAACTTTGACGTCTGGCCCCGCCCCTTCAGCATTCATGAAAACGCACAATTTTGATATCGTTTGTTCCCCCGTGCCTTATGAAGAAACTGGCCAAGTTTGAACCAAATCGAGCGAAATTCATAGGAGGAGTTCGTTCAAATGCGGAGGCTGTAAACGGCCAAAAAGGGGTGAAAATTTGGTCATCGTTCCAAAATGGCCGCCTTACCATTTATTGTACAACATTGGTGCCAGAGGGTTTTCTGTGCATCTTGGTGAGTTGGACAAGTGTACCAAATTTCATGATTCTACGTCAAACTAAGGTCAATGCGGAGGGTATTTTGAAAATTTCTAGGGGGCGCTCTTGAGCCGTTTCTGTGGCGATTTTTGCCACGCCCCCAAAATACGTAATTTTTCACCAGTCCTGACGAGTCCGCCAAATTTGGTGAGTTTTCGTATATGATAAAGCCTCCAAAAGGCCACTTCTTTGGGGGGAAGAAAAATAAAAAAAATAATAATCACTACAATTACAATAGGTCCTTGCAGCGCTTCGCTGCTTCGGGCCTAATTAAAGCTGCAAGCAGCATTGAGGCCCTCGCAGCTTAGCGCCGCTCGGACCTTATTGAGGCGACCGCGCGAGCTCCAGCTCGTCCGCTCGGTCGCCATTTCGAAGTCTCTCGTGTCTACTCCGCACCAGGGGTGCACACGCACAATAAATCTGGTTCAGATCAGATGATGTCTCACTGAGATATAACAGTTTGAATAATCTAGGGGGCGCTATGGAGTTATATGTTAAATCACAAAATCAATGTGTCCACAAGGGCTCACTGATGATGCACAATAAATCTGGTTCAGATCGGATGATGTATCACTGAGATATAACTATAGAAATAATGTAGGGGGCGCACTTGAGTCAAATGTTAGCCCACCTTATCAATGTGTCCACAAGGACTCACTGATGATGCACAATAAATCTGGTTCAGATCGGATGATGTCTCACTGAGATATAACAGTTTGAATAATCTAGGGGGCGCTCTGGAGTCACATGTTAAACCACAATATCAATGTGTCCACAAGGTCTCACTGATGATACACGATAAATCTGGTTCAGATCGGATGATGTCTCACTGAGATATAACAGTTTGAATAATCTAGGGGGCGCTATGGAGTTATATGTTAAACCACAATATCAATGTGTCCACAAGGGCTCACTGATTATTCACAATAAATTTGGTTCAGATCGGATGATGTATCACTGAGATATAACTATAGAAATAATGTAGGGGGCGCACTTGAGTCAAATTTAGCCCACCTTGTCAACGTGTCCACAAGGGCTCATTGATGATACACAATAAATCTGGTTCAGATCAGATGATGTCTCACTGAGATATAACAGTTTGAGTAATCTAGGGGGCGCTCTGGAGTCATATGTTAAACCACAATATCAATGTGTCCACAATGTCTCACTGATGATACACAATAAATCTGGTTCAGATCGGATGATGTATCACTGAGATATAACAGTTTGAATAATCTAGGGGGCGCTCTGGAGTCATATGTTAGCCCACCATATCAATGTGTCCACAAGGGCTCACTGATGATGCACAATAAATCTGGTTCAGATCGGATGATGTATCACTGAGATATAACTATAGAAATAATGTAGGGGGCGCACTTGAGTCAAATGTTAGCCCACCATATCAATGTGTCCACAAGGGCTCACTGATGATGCACAATAAATCTGGTTCAGATCGGATGATGTATCACTGAGATATAACTGTAGTAATAATATAGGGGGCGCTATGGAGTAAAAATTTACATACCATTATCAATGTGTGTCGAAGTGTTCACTGATAAAGCACAATAAATCTCGTGCAGATCGGATAATGTATCACTAAGATATAACTGTAGTAATAATACAGGGGGCGCTATGGAGTAAAAATTTACATATCATTATGAATGTGTGTAGAAGTGTTCACTGATGAATCATAATAAATCTCGTGCAGATCGGATAATGTATCACTAAGATATAACTGTAGTAATAATATAGGGGGCGCTATGGAGTAAAAAATTACATAACATTATCAATGTGTATAGAAGTGTTCACTGATGAATCACATTAAATCTCGTGCAGATCGGATAATGTATCACTAAGATATAACTGTAGTAATAATATAGGGGGCGCTATGGAGTAAAAATTTACATACCATTATGAATGTGTGTAGAAGTGTTCACTGATGAATCATAATAAATCTCGTGCAGATCGGATAATGTATCACTAAGATATAACTGTAGTAATAATATAGGGGGCGCTATGGAGTAAAAATTTACATACCATTATCAATGTGTGTCGAAGTGTTCACTGATAAAGCACAATAAATCTCGTGCAGATCGGATAATGTATCACTGAGATATAACTGTAGTAATAATACAGGGGGCGCTATGGAGTAAAAATTTACATACCATTATCAATGTGTGTAGAAGTGTTCACTGATGAATCATAATAAATCTCGTGCAGATCGGATAATGTATCACTAAGATATAACTGTAGTAATAATATAGGGGGCGCTATGGAGTAAAAATTTACATAACATTATCAATGTGTGTCGAAGTGTTCACTGATGATGCACAATAAATCTGGTTCAGATCGGATGATGTATCACTGAGATATAACTATAGAAATAATGTAGGGGGCGCACTTGAGTCAAATGTTAGCCCACCATATCAATGTGTCCACAAGGGCTCACTGATGATGCACAATAAATCTGGTTCAGATCGGATGATGTATCACTGAGATATATTTATAGAAATAATGTAGGGGGCGCACTTGAGTCAAATGTTAGCCCACTATATCAATGTGTCCACAAGGGCTCACTGATGATGCACAATAAATCTGGTTCAGATCGGATGATGTATCACTGAGATACAACAGTTTGAATAATCTAGGGGGCGCTATGGAGGGTATTTGCTAATTAGCATAAACACCTGTTCAAGGGGTGGGTAATGATCGATCATAATGATTTTGGTACTCCTCAGATCAAATCTGTGGAGTTTAGAACCAAACGTATGGTGACGGCGTTACGTCTTACTTCGCCACGTCACCACGCCCACTTGCTCCACCCAAAACGAACAGTGCTGGAAAGCTTGTTACACCAACATGTCTTCGGTGACTGGATACAATGTCACGCTGATTAGGTAACAGGGATCCGATATGGACCGTTCAACGTAAAACTTTACACTTCCTGTTGTCAGGGGGCGTGGCTTAAGTGATGTCATGATTTGACCATACAGTTTTGCAGGGGACCGGATGTGGGTCAATCACTGAAGGTTTGATGTATTAGACAGTTTTCGTGTAAGAGCTGTAAGCGTTTCGTTTTTCATGGCGAGATGTCCAACTTTGAGGTCTGGCCCCGCCCCTTCAGCATGCATGAAAACGCACAGTTTTGATAACATTTGTTCCCCCGTGCCTTATAAAGAAACTGGCCAAGTTTGAATCAAATCGAGCGAAATCCCTAGGAGGAGTTCGTTGAAATGCAGAGGCTGTAAACGGCCAAAAAGGGGTGAAAATTTGGTCATCGTTCCAAAATGGCCGCCTTACCATTTATCGTACAACATTGGTGCCAGAGGGTTTTCTGTGCATCTTGGTGAGTTGGACAAGTGTACCAAATTTCATGATTCTACGTCAAACTAAGGTCAATGCAGAGGGTATTTTGAATATTTCTAGGGGGCGCTCTTGAGCCGTTTCTGTAGCGATTTGCTAATTAGCATAAACACCTGTTCAAGGGGTGGGCAATGATCGATCATACTGATTTTGGTACTCCTCGGATCAAATCTGTGGATTTTAGATCCAAACGTATGGTTATGGCGTTACGTCTTACTTCGCCATGTCGCCACGCCCACTTGCTCCACCCAAAACGAACAGTGCTGGAAAGCTTGTTACACCAACATGTCTTTAGTCACTGGACACAATGTCACGCTGATTAGGTAACACGGGTCCGATATGGACCTTTCAAAGTAAAACTTTACACTTCCTGTTGTCAGGGGGCGTGGCTTAAGTGATGTCATGATTTGACCATACAGTTTTGCAGGGGACCGGATGTGGGTCAATAACTGAAGGTTTGATGTATTAGACTCTTTTCGTGTAAGAGCTGTAAGCGTTTCGTTTTTCATGGCGAGATGTCCAAATTTGACGTCTGGCCCCGCCCCTTCAGCATTCATGAAAACGCACAATTTTGATGTCGTTTGTTCCCCCGTGCCTTATGAAGAAACTGGCCAAGTTTGAACCAAATCGAGCGAAATTCATAGGAGGAGTTCGTTCAAATGCAGAGGCTGTAAACGGCCAAAAAGGGGTGAAAATTTGGTCATCGTTCCAAAATGGCCGCCTTACCATTTATTGTACAACATTGGTGCCAGAGGGTTTTCTGTGCATCTTGGTGAGCTGGACAAGTGTACCAAATTTCATGATTCTACGTCAAACTAAGGTCAATGCGGAGGGTATTTTGAAAATTTCTAGGGGGCGCTCTTGAGCCGTTTCTGTGGCGATTTTTGCCACGCCCCCAAAATACGTAATTTTTCACCAGTCCTGACGAGTCCGCAAAATTTGGTGAGTTTTCGTATATGATAAAGCCCCCAAAAGGCCACTTAAAGAGGGACTAGAATAAAAATAAAAAAAATAATAATAATAATTAAAGCTGCAAGCAGCATTGAGGCCCTCGCAGCTTAGCGCCGCTCGGACCTTATTGAGGCGACCGCGCGAGCTCCAGCTCGTCCGCTCGGTCGCCATTTCGAAGTCTCTCGTGTCTACTCCGCACCAGGGGTGCACACGCACAATAAATCTGGTTCAGATCAGATGATGTCTCACTGAGATATAACAGTTTGAATAATCTAGGGGGCGCTATGGAGTTATATGTTAAATCACAAAATCAATGTGTCCACAAGGGCTCACTGATGATGCACAATAAATCTGGTTCAGATCGGATGATGTATCACTGAGATATAACTATAGAAATAATGTAGGGGGCGCACTTGAGTTAAATGTTAGCCCACCATATCAATGTGTCCACAAGGGCTCACTGATGATGCACAATAAATCTGGTTCAGATCGGATGATGTATCACTGAGATATAACAGTTTGAATAATCTAGGGGGCGCTCTGGAGTCATATGTTAAACCACAATATCAATGTGTCCACAATGTCTCAATGATGATTCACAGTAAATCTGGTTCAGATCGGATGATGTATCACTGAGATATAACTATAGAAATAATGTAGGGGGCGCACTTGAGTCAAATGTTAGCCCACCTTATCAATGTGTCCACAAGGACTCACTGATGATGCACAATAAATCTGGTTCAGATCGGATGATGTCTCACTGAGATATAACAGTTTGAATAATCTAGGGGGCGCTCTGGAGTCACATGTTAAACCACAATATCAATGTGTCCACAAGGTCTCACTGATGATACACGATAAATCTGGTTCAGATCGGATGATGTCTCACTGAGATATAACAGTTTGAATAATCTAGGGGGCGCTATGGAGTTATATGTTAAACCACAATATCAATGTGTCCACAAGGGCTCACTGATTATTCACAATAAATTTGGTTCAGATCGGATGATGTATCACTGAGATATAACTATAGAAATAATGTAGGGGGCGCACTTGAGTCAAATTTAGCCCACCTTGTCAATGTGTCCACAAGGGCTCATTGATGATACACAATAAATCTGGTTCAGATCAGATGATGTCTCACTGAGATATAACAGTTTGAGTAATCTAGGGGGCGCTCTGGAGTCATATGTTAAACCACAATATCAATGTGTCCACAATGTCTCACTGATGATACACAATAAATCTGGTTCAGATCGGATGATGTATCACTGAGATATAACTGTAGTAATAATATAGGGGGCGCTATGGAGTAAAAATTTACATACCATTATCAATGTGTGTCGACGTGTTCACTGATAAAGCACAATAAATCTCGTACAGATCGGATAATGTATCACTGAGATATAACTGTAGAAATAATATAGGGGGCGCTGTGGAGTAAAAATTTACATACCATTATCAATGTGTGTAGAAGTGTTCACTGATGAATCACAATAAATCTCGTGCAGATCGGATAATGTATCACTAAGATATAACTGTAGTAATAATATAGGGGGCGCTATGGAGTAAAAATTTACATACCATTATCAATGTGTGTCGAAGTGTTCACTGATAAAGCACAATAAATCTCGTGCAGATCGGATAATGTATCACTGAGATATAACTGTAGTAATAATATAGGGGGCGCTATGGAGTAAAAATTTACATAACATTATCAATGTGTGTCAAAGTGTTCACTGATGATGCACAATAAATCTGGTTCAGATCGGATGATGTATCACTGAGATATAACTATAGAAGTAATGTAGGGGGCGCACTTGAGTCAAATGTTTGCCCACCATATCAATGTGTCCACAAGGGCTCACTGATGATGCACAATAAATCTGGTTCAGATCGGATGATGTATCACTGAGATATAACAGTTTGAATAATCTAGGGGGCGCTCTTGAGTCATATGTTAGCCCACCATATCAATGTGTCCACAAGGGCTCACTGATGATGCACAATAAATCTAGTTCAGATCGGATAATGTATCACTGAGATATAACTATAGAAATAATGTAGGGGGCGCACTTGAGTCAAATGTTAGCCCACCATATCAATGTGTCCACAAGGGCTCACTGATGATGCACAATAAATCTGGTTCAGATCGGATGATGTATCACTGAGATATAACTATAGAAATAATGTAGGGGGCGCACTTGAGTCAAATGTTAGCCCACCATATCAATGTGTCCACAAGGGCTCACTGATGATGCACAATAAATCTGGTTCAGATCGGATGATGTATCACTGAGATACAACAGTTTGAATAATCTAGGGGGCGCTATGGAGGCTATTTGCTAATTAGCATAAACACCTGTTCAAGGGGTGGGTAATGATCGATCATAATGATTTTGGTACTCCTCAGATCAAATCTGTGGAGTTTAGAACCAAACGTATGGTGACGGCGTTACGTCTTACTTCGCCACGTCACCACGCCCACTTGCTCCACCCAAAACGAACAGTGCTGGAAAGCTTGTTACACCAACATGTCTTCGGTGACTGGATACAATGTCACGCTGATTAGGTAACAGGGATCCGATATGGACCGTTCAACGTAAAACTTTACACTTCCTGTTGTCAGGGGGCGTGGCTTAAGTGATGTCATGATTTGACCATACAGTTTTGCAGGGGACCAGATGTGGGTCAATCACTGAAGGTTTGATGTATTAGACAGTTTTCGTGTAAGAGCTGTAAGCGTTTCGTTTTTCATGGCGAGATGTCCAACTTTGAGGTCTGGCCCCGCCCCTTCAGCATGCATGAAAACGGACAGTTTTGATAACATTTGTTCCCCCGTGCCTTATGAAGAAACTGACCAAGTTTGAACCAAATCGAGCGAAATTCATAGGAGGAGTTTGTTCAAATGCGGAGGCTGTAAACGGCCAAAAAGGGGTGAAAATTTGGTCATCGTTCCAAAATGGCCGCCTTACCATTTATTGTACAACATTGGTGCCAGAGGGTTTTCTGTGCATCTTGGTGAGTTGGACAAGTGTACCAAATTTCATGATTCTACGTCAAACTAAGGTCAATGCGGAGGGTATTTTGAATATTTCTAGGGGGCGCTCTTGAGCCGTTTCTGTAGCAAATTGCTAATTAGCATAAACACCTGTTCAAGGGGTGGGCAATGATCGATCATACTGATACTGGTACTCCTCAAATCAAATCTGTGGATTTTAGATCCAAACGTATGGTGATGGCGTTACGTCTTACTTCGCCATGTCGCCACGCCCACTTGCTCCACCCAAAACGAACAGTGCTGGAAAGCTTGTTACACCAACATGTCTTTAGTCACTGGACACAATGTCACGCTGATTAGGTAACACGGGTCCGATATGGACCTTTCAAAGTAAAACTTTACACTTCCTGTTGTCAGGGGGCGTGGCTTAAGTGATGTCATGATTTGACCATTCAGTAATGCAGGGGACCGGATGTGCGTCAATCACTGAAGGTTTGATGTATTAGACTCTTTTCGTGTAAGAGCTGTAAGCGTTTCGTTTTTCATGGCGAGATGTCCAACTTTGATGTCTGGCCCCGCCCCTTCAGCATTCATGAAAACGCACAATTTTGATATTGTTTGTTCCCCCGTGCCTTATGAAGAAACTGGCCAAGTTTGAACCAAATCGAGCGAAATCCCTAGGAGGAGTTCGTTCAATTGCGGAGGCTGTAAACGGCCAAAAAGGTGTAAAAATTTGGTCATCATTCCAAAATGGCCGCCTTACCATTTATCGTACAACGTTGGTGCCAGAGGGTTTTCTGTGCATCTTGGTGAGTTGGACAAGTGTACCAAATTTCACGATTCTACGTCAAACTAAGTCAATGCGGAGGGTATTTTGAAATTTTCTAGGGGGCGCTCTTGAGCCGTTTCTGTGGCGATTTTTGCCACGCCCCCAAAATATGTAATTTTTCACCAGTCCTGACGAGTCCGCCAAATTTGGTGAGTTTTCATATATGATAAAGCCCCCAAAAAGCCACTTAAAGAGGGACTAGAATAAAAATAATAATAATTAAAGCTGCAAGCAGCATTGAGGCCCTCGCAGCTTAGCGCCGCTCCGACCTTATTGAGGCGACCGCGCGAGCTCCAGCTCGTCCGCTCGGTCGCCATTTCGAAGTCTCTCGTGTCTACTCCGCACCAGGGGTGCACACGCACAATAAATCTGGTTCAGATCGGATGATGTCTCACTGAGATATAACAGTTTGAATAATCTAGGGGGCGCTATGGAGTTATATGTCAAACCACAAAATCAATGTGTCTACAAGGGCTCATTGATGATGCACAATAAATCTGGTTCAGATCGGATGATGTATCACTGAGATATAACTATAGAAATAATGTAGGGGGCGCACTTGAGTTAAATGTTAGCCCACCATATCAATGTGTCCACAAGGGCTTACTGATGATGCACAATAAATCTGGTTCAGATCGGATGATGTATCACTGAGATATAACAGTTTGAATAATCTAGGGGGCGCTCTGGAGTCATATGTTAAACCACAATATCAATGTGTCCACAATGTCTCAATGATGATACACAATAAATCTGGTTCAGATCGGATGATGTATCACTGAGATATAACTGTAGTAATAATATAGGGGGCGCTATGGAGTAAAAATTTACATAACATTATCAATGTGTGTCGAAGTGTTCACTGATAAAGCACAATAAATCTCGTGCAGATCGGATAATGTATCACTAAGATATAACTGTAGTAATAATATAGGGGGCGCTATGGAGTAAACATTTACATACCATTATCAATGTGTGTCGAAGTGTTCACTGATAAAGCACAATAAATCTCATGCAGATCGGATAATGTATCACTAAGATATAACTGTAGTAATAATACAGGGGGCGCTATGGAGTAAAAACTTACATACCATCATCAATGTGTGTAGAAGTGTTCACTGATGAATCACAATACAGGTATTCCCCGATTTACGAGCGAGATCCGTCACAAGGGGGCGCTCGTAAACCGGAAATCTCGTAATTTGGAACGGCCGCCATTGCTCTCGTAAACCCGGAAGTCCGCTCGTAAATTTCGCCAGCGCACCTAAAAACACTCTATTTTCATCTATAAACTACTTTTGAGTGCATAAAAATGATCGGAAACGTGTGTTTATATGCTTAACTTGCTAACTGTAGTGAAAAAACACATGAAAACTCAGTATTTTTTTCGTTTTTTCCAAAAATTCGCAACCCGGAAGTCCGCTCGTAAATTTCGCCAGCGCACCTAAAAACACTCTATTTTCATCTAAAAACTACTTTTGAGTGCATAAAAATGATCGGAAACGTGTGTTTATATGCTTAACTTGCTAACTGTAGTGGAAAAACACATGAAAACTCAGTATTTTTTTCGTTTTTTCCAAAAATTCGCAACCCGGAAGTCCGCTCGGAAGTCCGCTCGTAAATTTCGCCAGCGCACCTAAAAACACTCTATTTTCATCTAAAAACTACTTTTGAGTGCATAAAAATGATCGGAAACGTGTGTTTATATGCTTAACTAGCTAACTGAAGTGAAAAAACACATGAAAACTCGGTATTTTTTTCGTTTTTTCCAAAAATGTGCAGCTCGTAAGTCTGGGACCTCGCAGATCAGAGCGCTCGTAAATCGGGGACTACCTGTAAATCTCGTGCAGATCGGATAATGTATCACTAAGATATAACTGTAGTAATAATATAGGGGGCGCTATGGAGTAAAAATTTACATACCATTATCAATGTGTGTCGAAGTGTTCACTG
>JBBPBX010056286.1:7891-22818 GCA_038048925.1 Garcialebias charrua
GGAGAACTTGGTGCAATTTGATGCCATTTGAAGCATTTCTTCAAGTCTCTTCTTTCCCCCGTGCAGCTTTGGGTTTGAGTACCGCAGCTTCAGCCCGGGGTGCCAGATCTCGAGCCAAAGGCGGCTTTGAGTCCAAAGTGAGATTTTGGAAAATAAATTATCCACCAAAAATGCTATAAAGCTCAGATGAAGAAGGAAGTGTGTCTCAAATATTCTTGTTTGGTTTTTAATTCATTCGCCACATGTTTGCACATTTAGCACGCGTAGAGGTAGCTCGTGAAGGTTTTGTTAACATGTTTGATTTTGAATAGAAACATGACATTTACATTTAATATAATAAAGTATTTGGCTCACTATTTGTATAAAAAAATACTGAAACCACCCCTTCTTAGAAAACAAGGTGAAGTCACAGAGAGGTGGGTGGAGAGATGCTGTCAGTGGGTGTCTGCCTACTTGGGCTAATTTAATTGAATCATTTGAGGAGAAATTTCCTTTTTGTGCCTTTTTGGTTGCCTTAACAAAAATGCTTTGAATTTCCAACAAGTGAGTGCCTTCTTTTAGTAACATATTTTAATCACAAAGGAGCAACACAGAAGACAAAACTAAATAAATGTGTACTGTTAATAACATTATAATAACATTTTGCCTTTGTTTTTCTAAAGAAGATTAACAAAATGCATATACAGTAATATGCATGCTCAATAATCCATAGAAAAATCTAACAAAGTTAAGTCAGGTCCTCTGAACAGTAGAAAAATCTAACAAAGTTAAGTCAGGTCCTCTGAACAGTTTCTTCTTCTGCAACAAACTCAGTTGTACAAATAGCACCTAGTGTCCAGCTCGTCAGACTGAAAAAATCTTTTGGATAAAATATTAAATGTTTCAACAAGAGGAAACAGCCCAGATGACCTGGTATAACTTAGTTAGATTTTTCTACCTGGATTACTGAACAAGCATCATCAGGATACTCTGATGCATGCTCAATAATCCAGGTAGAAAAATCCAAAAAAGCTAAGTCTGGTCCTCTGGACATTCAAAAAACAAAACAAAACAAAGCAAAAAAAACTGTAGAAACGTTTCGTCTTTCGTCCGAAAGACTTCCTCAGTCTGAGAAGCTGTGTTCAGCTCAGTCTTATAAATAGCACCCTCCCACAGTGGATCAACCAGTTGGCTGATGACAGCCGAAACCAGCTGCTCACATGATCAAGGAGGACCATCAGCCTGATGATGGATCGTTAACACCCTGATGGTTGTTTGCTATTCACAGAGGGCTGAGTGATACTAGCAATAACAGCATTGTAAGTGGGGGACAGTTGAACCCGGAGGCCTCCACCTCTGTTTAATGATGGACGGTTTCTTTTCACAAAGATGGCCTCCTTTACTCCTCTCTCAAACCATTGTTCCTCTCTATCAAGGATGTGAACATCTTCATCCCTGAAAGAGTGACCGCTGGCCTGGAGATGAGTGTAGACCACAGAGTCCTGACCTGATGATGTTGATCTTCTGTGCTGGGCCATCCTTTTGGCCAGTGGCTGTTTAGTTTCCCCGATGATAAGACTGATCACAGCCCTCCTGACACTGAACAGCATACACAATATTACTCTGTTTGTGCCGGGGGACTGGATCTTTGGGATGAACCAGTCTTTGCCGTAATGTATTTTGGGGTTTAAAAGCCACTGGGACGTTGTGTTTAGAAAATAAACGTCTCAATGTCTCTGAAACTCCCGCAACATACGGAATGACCACTGGTCTGGGTTCCTTCTTTTCACCTGATGGCTGGCTGGAGTCCTGTTTGGGTTTCTTCTCTGCTTTCAGGAAGGCCCAGTTAGGATATCCACATTTCTCTAGAGCCTGTTTTGTGTGTGATTTCTCCTTCTGTCTGGCTCCTGAGTTAGTGGGGACGCTGTCTGCTCTGTGATACAGAGTCCTGATGACTCCTAACTTGTGCTCCAGAGGGTGATGGGAGTCAAACTGTAAATACTGGTCTGTGTGGGTGCGGTACACCTCAGTTTGCAAATTTCCTCTATCAGAAACTGAGACCTCACAGTCCAAGAAAGCCAACCTGCCATTTTTACATCTTCTCGTGTGAACTTGATATATTTATCCACAGAGTTGATGTGATCAGTGAAATGTTGGACTTCCTGAGATTTAATTTTAACCCAGGTGTCGTCAACATACCTGAACCAATGACTTGGTGGTCTCCCTGAAAAGGATGTCAAAGCTCTCTTTTCTACCTCCTCCATGTACAGGTTGGCAACAATAGGAGAAACTGGAGACCCCATAGCACACCCATGTTTCTGCCTATAATATTGCTCCCCATATGTGAAGTAGGTTGACTGCAGGCACAGTTTCAAGAGTTGACACAGTTGTTCTGTGGAAAGTGTGGTCCTGTTGCTCAGAGTGGTGTCTGATTTTAACCTTAAACAGACCACCTCTACTGCTTCATCAACAGGAATGCACGTAAAGAGTGATGTGACATCAAAAGAGACCATTGTTTCATCAGTCTCCATGATGACATCCCTCACCTTATCCACAAAGTCCATGGTGTTCTGTATGTGGTGTTCTGAGCTGCCAACTAAAGGGATGAGTACAGATGCCAGATATTTGGAAACATTGTAAGTGACCGAGTTAATCATGCTAACAATTGGTCTTAAAGGTACACCTGTTTGTGGATTTTGGGTAAACCATACAGACTTGGCGTGGCCTCCCCTGGGTACAGTCTGTGGTACAGAATATTGTCAATAGCCTTGTCCTGCTTCAAAATTTTCAGGCAATCTATCAACTTCTTCTTGTAACCACTTCCTGGATCTCTTTTCAGCGGTTCATAAGTGGTTAAGTCACTAAGGAGTGACATAACTTTCTCATGATAGTCTTTCTGGTTCAAAATCACTGTGCACCTTCCTTTGTCTGCTGGGAGAATTATGATGTTTTTGTCTTTGCTAAGAGTGGTGAGTGCATCCCTCTCTTCTCTACTGATGTTGGAAGGTGGTGGTTTAGCATTACTGAGACAGGCTGAAACTTTGACTCTGAGTTGTTCGGCTTCAAAATCTTTAATTTTGTTGTTACGGATGGCTGACTCAGTGGCTGTGAATGTCCAGAGGACCAGACTTAGCTTTTTTAGATTTTTCTACCTGGATTATTGAGCATGCATCAGGGTAAAAAGGAGTTTGTTTGGTAAAATGCTTAACGAAACTCCTTTTTATCTACTCCAATAAAAGACAAACGTAAAAAAAACCTTGTCCCAGGTGGGACGCGAACCCGCTTCGTCTGGTCAAGATAAAAGAGCATTAACGCTCTAAGCCACGGCAACGGATTGTTTTTTTGGGAGTTCACGTTGCTTATGAAGGAATCACCACTCTTAACATTCTAGCTACGCAAAGGAGTTAGAGATTATTAGTTATATTTTAAAACCCTGGCTGCGCGCAACAGTTAGACAATATTAGTTATATTTTAATGACATTCAAGTCGCGCTGAAAGGCGGAAATGGGTGCGCGCTTCGTGGTTATTTACGTTGTGACATAAGCTGATTTGTGATCAGTTATTAACAAAAATTAAACTCAGAAACACTAATATATATATATATATCCAGCTAACAAATAATTTTTAGCGGAGTCTCCTCTCTTAAAACACGAACACTCCACCCACGTGAAGAGAGCACCCCACCCACTTCCAGAGAACTGCCCACCCACTTCAAGGCGGCTCTGTGGCAAATGCGTAATGAACGCGGGTGACCCAGAGCTGGCTCTGGGCCACCTTGGGACGAGCTGGACTGGGGAGGGCCGTGCAATGCGAAAACGGCTTCTCAGTCTGCTGGTTCAAGCCTGGAGACTTCTCAGTCTCCTCCCTGATGGCAGCAGTCTGAAGCAGCTGTGTAGTGGGTGTGTGGGATCACCTGCCATGCAGAGGGCTTTCCGAGTGAGGCGGTTGCTGTGTAAGTCCTGCAGTGAGGGGAAGGAGGTGCCGACGATCTTCTCAGCTGCTCTCACGATGCGCTGGAGGCTCTTGCGGCAGGATGCAGTACATGCACCAAACCACACAGTGATGCAGCTGGTCAGGACACTTTCTATGGCACCTCTGTAGAAGGTGCACATGATGGGGGTTGAAGCTCCAGCCCTTTTCAGCTTGCGGAGAAAGTAGAGACGCTGGTGAGCCTTCTTGGCCAGTGATGCAGTGTTCCTGCTCCAGGACAGGTCCTCTGAGACGTGCACTCCCAGGAACTTGGTGCTGTCTACTCTCTCCACTGCGGTGCTGTTGATGGTCAGAGGGGCATGTTGTGCATCCCTCTTCCTGAAGTCCACAACAATCTCCTTTGTCTTCTCCACGTTGAGAGTGAGATTGTTGTGTCCGCACCACAAGGCCAGGCGGCTCACCTCGTTCCTGTAGTCCGTCTCATCGTTGTTGCTGATGAGACCTACCACTGTTGTGTCGTCCGCAAACTTGATGAAGTGGTTGGAGCTGTATGATGGTGTGCAGTCATGTGTTAGCAGGGTGAATAGAAGGGGGCTCAGCACACATCCTTGTGGGGCCCCTGTGTTCAATGTGATGGTGCTAGATGTGTTACTCCCGACCCGTACTGTCTGTGGTCTCCCGGTCAGGAAGTCTAGCAGCCAGTTACACATTGAGGTGTTCAGCCCCAGACTGTCCAGTTTAAGGATGAGCTGTTGGGGGATGATGGTGTTGAATGCCGAGCTGAAGTCGATGAACAGCATTCTAACATAAGAGTCCTTCGTGTCCAGATGTGTGAGAGCTGTGTGGAGGGCAGAGGAGATGGCATCGTCGGTTGAGCGATTAGGTCGGTATGCAAATTGGAAGGGATCCAGGGAGGCAGGGAGGACAGATGTGATGCTTTTCATGACTAGCCGTTCAAAGCACTTCATCAGGATGGGGGTGAGTGCTACTGGGCGATAGTCATTGAGGCATGCGGGCGTTGCCTTCTTTGGGACAGGGATGATGGTGGTGGCTTTGAAACAGGTGGGGACGATGGCCTGGCTCAGTGAGATGTTAAAGATGTCCGTGAAGACCGCTGCGAGTTCCCTTGCACAGTCCTTCAGCACACGACCAGGTATGTTGTCAGGACCAGAGGCCTTCCGGGCGTTAATCTTGATGAATGATCGCCTTACGCTGTCTGAGGACAGCGCCAGCACCTGGCCATCAGGAGAGGGGGGAGTTTATGTGCAGGTGTGCTGTTACTTGCCTCAAACCGAGCAAAGAACTCATTCAGTTCATTCAGCGTAGAGGTTGAGCTGTCACAGGTCTGGGGGGATGGTTTGTAGTTTGTGATGGTCTGTATTCCCTGCCACAGACTGCGTGTATCCTTGCTGTCCTTGAAACGGTGAGCTATTTTCCTGGAATACTGCTTCTTGGCCTTTCTGATGCCCCGGGCCAGGTTCTTTCTGGCTGCCCTCAGGCCCACCTGATCTCCCGCTTTGAAGGCAGCATTCCTGGCTTTCAGGAGTCTGTAAACCTCTGCTGTCAGCCATGGCTTCTGATTAGCCCGAACAGTGATGGTCTTGAGGTTGGTTACATCATCAATGCACTTGGTGATGTATGAACATACAGTGTCTGAGTACTCCTGGAGACATGTGTTGTTGTTTGTGGTAGCAGCTTCTTTGAACATACCCCAATCTGTGGTGTCAAAACAGTCCTGGAGTGCCTCTGAAGACCCCTCTGGCCACACTCGTATCTGCTTGCGGACTGGTTTTGTGACTTTCACCAGTGGCCTGTATGCTGGCTTTAGCATAACACAGATATGGTCAGAAGCACCAATGTGGGGGAGGGCTCTGTAGGCATTTTTCATGGTGGTGTAAACTTGGTCCAGTGTGTTGTTTCCTCTTGTTGCAAAGTTTATGTTTCTGTATGTTTTTGGAAATACACTCTTTAAATCTGCTTGGTTGAAATCACCAGCCGTGATGAGAAAAGCATCAGGATGGGCTGTTTGCTGCTCACTGATGTGCAGATATAGTTCATTCAGGGCCTCACCTCTAACTTTGCTGTTGGAGCTTGGAGGAATATATACAGCAACAATCATAACAGCTGTAAATTCCCTCGGTAAATAGAACGGTCTGCATTTAATAGTCATAAACTCCACTAAAGGTGAGCAGTGTTTGTAGACCACAGCAACATCCAGACACCATGCGTTGTTGATGTAAACACACAGCCCCCCTCCGCGTGTCTTACCTCCCTCGAGGGTTCGGTCCACTCTGTAGCATGTTAGCCTCTTGAGCTGAACAGCATGGTCCGGAACGTTGTTGTTAAGCCACGTTTCCGTGAATACAAACACACAACAGTCTCTCACAGTCTTTTGTCTCATTCGTAGCAGGCGTATATAATCCAATTTGTTGTCCAAGGAGCGTACGTTAGCCAAAACCATGGAATCGCCCCTCAGAAAATCCTGGCTACACCCATGTAAAATATGCTGATTTGTAATCAGTTATTAACAGAAATTAAACTCAGTAACACTAACAGTTGAGCAGAGTCAGAGAATCTTTATTGTCATTCGCACCACATGTGGTACATGTGATGAAACGAGATTATTTACATAGGGTCCCTGTGTAAATACGTAATCTGTTTAACCAACCAGCGGCAGCAGGACACTTTCCTGTCTAAAACTCCGCCTGCTAAAACAGCCAATCAGTGATTCAGTGGGCGTTGTGAAGCAGCCACTTGGAATTGCCAATTGAGATTGATTAATGTTACACTTTGAGCACGGTTGAGAGTGGAAATTAAAATGCAAATTGTTCTTAGTTTCCTCTGTAGTTCTGTTACACAATGAGTATTCTTGAAGAAGAAAATTAAAATGATTTATTTTTCATTTTATTTATGAGACATGATGAAAAAGCTTTTTTGCTAATACATTTTAATTTTCAAATGTGACGTTTCAAAATGAATTTTGGACACTTTTTACTGGGACATGTTTTGAAAATTTAATGTTAAATGTTATTTTATTTATCTTTTTAATTAATTTACACAATGAGCTGTCTTGATTTAGAAAATGAAAATGATTTAATTAACTTTTTATTTATGAGACAAAAAAGGCAGCTTGACTTTGAAATGAAAAAGCATTTATGCTATTTCATTTTAATTTTCAAAATTGACATTTCAAAATGAATTTTGGTCCCTTTTTACTAGAACATATTTTTAAAATTAAATGTTAAACGTTATTTTATTTATCATTTTAATTAATTTACAAATTGAGCAGTCTCGAAGAAGAAAATGCAGTTTGGATTATTCATTTTAAATTTTATTTATGAGTCAAAATGTGGTGCTTTATTTGGAAATGAAAAAGCATACTATTAATCCATTTTAATTTGAAATATGAGACACAATGGCTTCCATACTCTATCAAGGAGGAACGATGACTGAGTTTGTCACAGCTCCTCAGACTGAAGAAGTCTTTTGATACAAAGAAGAATCTGTCCAGAGGACTACATTTATTGAGCCTGCATCAGGACAATAATATGTAAAGCATTAGCACATATAATAACACATTTTGACTAAATTATTTTATATATTTCCAATGGCAAAATATGCAGGCTTATTTCACATTACTTTAATACTATTCCCTTTCATTGCGGGCTTCATGTATTTATTATCTCACCTTTAATGATAACAATATTTTTTTCATTGGCTTTTAACCTAGAGTGAGTTAGAATCTCTGTTTTAATGTTGTATTATTTTACTTGTAATGTTCTGATTATTTATATGATTGTTTTTGATTGTTTTGTGCCTGTTTTTGTCTTTTTACAGCACTTCGGGCGGTTGATGTTGTATTTTAAGTGCTTTAGAAATAAATTGGTATGGTATGGTATAACAATATAACGAGTCACTACTGTCATTTAGAAAGTGTTTATATTGGAACTAATGCTTGTTCACACATAGTTAGAACAGCTCACCTGTTCCTTCATACTGACAGGAACAATCCCCTCATTACTCCTGGCTCTGCTTCTGACACTAAATCACATCTTAAAAATTGTCATAACTCAACACAAATCTCCCCTTTTTACAAAGCCTTATGATCAATTCAGGCCAATTTCATTAAAGGGTTTAATCATCTAACATCTCAGGGCACTTTCATATACTGTAGAGAAGGTCTTCACCAGACTCATACTCTTCATTATATTATAATAATAATACTGTATTCAGTTAATGAGTAATCCTACCTGCCCACCCTGGGCTGCTGCATGATGGAGCAGAGCTGCATCTTGCTTCTGACTCTTAAAGGCTACAAAATAAAGTTTAAGTTATGTGGCGTCACATCATAATATTATTTAAATGATATAACAGTATGTTATGTCACAATGCCACACACTACACAATTCATTGACTTGATAATTAACTTGAACTGTGTTTTGCAGGCAAAGTTCAACATCATGTCTCACCTGTTTCATCGTCTACATGTAAAGCCAGAGCCCTATAAAGAGAGAGTTGCAACACTCCCATACACTCACATAGAAAGAATGGAATACGGAAGTCACGTGGGTCATGGAGCGGCAACTAGTTCCAAACAGCAGCGGTTCCAGCATTGAACATAGTTCATTCTTGGTGTTTCAAACATGTTTTCTCTGGTAAGTTGATGAAAACACTTTTTTTTGCCATTGTGAAGCGTTAGCTGACTGTTCTGTACCAGTTTATCAACAATACTTAATGTCGCCAGTTTAAACCAGTCATGATGGCAGAGCAACGGGTTCAAGCGCAGTGTTGACTTCTCCCGGTCCTTGCTCAGGTTTGCTCCACTTCGCTCACTCGCAAGTCACGTAACCAGATCATGTGACCAGGAAAATCGCAGCCTTTGCGAATAGAAAATCTTGTTTTATCATATCACAACAATATTGCAAATGTAATTAATTGTTCAGCCCTGCCTGTACGTCCACTTAAACGATAAACTGGACTGGACAGCTAACACTAACGCCCTCTACAAGAAAAGGCTGGGACCTGTGGTCATGGCTCATGTCTGGGCCATTGTGGCACTTGTTGCTAAAGATTTGTGCTCCTTTGATCACGATACTCATTCTGTTTTGTCTTTTCTTCTCCTGTGCAGTCCCATGCCCTTAAAAACATGATGATGAAAGCTTTCTCTGGTGTACTCATCAACCTGCACCAGACTCGGATGCAGAACGAGTGTGACTCTGATGCTGAGTGTGTTCTTCTGCATCCAGAAGAATGTCCAGAATAAGTCAATTGCTTACAATTAATGCAGAGTGATTCTAGTACTGAAAATATATTTGATAAATGGTACTAAGATGATGTTTTAGCTTGCTTAGGCCTTTTTAAGAAATCTCTCTCTCTCTCTTTCTCTCTCTCCCTCTCACATTTTTATTATGTTTTCGTTATTCATATATCTTACTTAGATAATTTTGTTTTCATGCATTCTGTTTTGAAAGGTCTATAAAAAGGCCCCAGTCCGATCATCATGGACAACATGTGGTTTTGTCTTTCTAGAAACCAGTTCAGGGTTGTTTGTAGTTTGTGACAACTGGCATATTAAAGTTGTAAGTTGTGAAAACTTACTATTCAGTCAAGAAAGTTCATAGTCATTTTCTGCTCATCATCTGAACAAAAAAAAACAAAAAACAAACAAACAACAAAATATATATATATATTTATGGACCCCCATATAGCCCAAGGGCACAACATGCCCCTCTGACCATCAACAGCACCGCAGTGGAGAGAGTGGACAGCACCAAGTTCCTGGGAGTGCACGTCTCAAAGGACCTGTCCTGGAGCAGGAACACTGCAGCACTGGCCAAGAAGGCTCACCAGCGCCTCTACTTTCTCCGCAAGCTGAAAAGGGCTGGAGCTTCAACCTCCATCATGTGCACCTTCTACAGAGGTGCCATAGAAAGTGTCCTGACCAGCTGCATCACTGTGTGGTTTGGTGCATGCACTGCATCCTGCCGCAAGAGCCTCCAGCGCATCGTGAAAGCAGCTGAGAAGATCGTCGGCACCTCCTTGCCCTCACTGCAGGACTTACACAGCAAACGCCTCACTCGGAAAGCCCACCGCATGGCAGGTGATCCCACACACCCACTACACAGCCGCTTTAGACTGCTGCCATCAGGGAGGAGACTGAGGAGTCTCCAGGCTCGTACCAGCAGACTGAGAGACAGCTCTGTTCATCAGGCAGTCAGAATGCTAAACACTCTGCCTGCTCTGCCTCCCCTCCCATTTGAACTGCCTTAACACAAAAAACTTTCTCACACATTACCACTCAACACAAAGTTTTTAACACTGGACTCTGTGTCATCAAACGGGTTATTCACTAAACTCTCGGTCATGTGTTCATTCAGTTTGCACTACTTCTCATATTTGCACTAATGTTTGTATTACATTACTGCCTATAGTCATACTACTGTTTACATTCACTGTTTACATTTATTAATACTGTTTACATTTATTACTACTGCTTTACATTTATTACTACTGTTTACATTTACACTACTTTTATCTACACTACTGCAGATACATATACAGCATTCTCTGACTAGCCTTATCTAAGGATGCCAAATGTGCCTTATGTGCCTTACTTCATATGCCACTTTGCCTCTATACCAACATCAACTACCTCATACATATACTGTGTACATCAACTTATATGCTGCTGTGCCACTCTTTGCAAATGTCAACGCTAGAAACTTCAGTTTATTTTATAGATTTACGTTTTTATACTTTTCATACTACTATGCAAAAACTCAGGACAGTATTACACTTTTATTATTTCATTTTATGCTTATGTTCATTGGGTGTTTGGTGTTTTAGGGGTGTTTGGTGTTTCAGTGTTGGTGTAAATTTTCATACTTTTATACTATTATGAAAAAACTCAGGACAGTGTTACACTTTTTTACTATTTTATGCTTATGTGTATTAAATGTTTTAGTGTTTAGTGTTTAGATGGTTACTGTTGCACCGAGGGACTGAGAGAAACGCAATTTCGGTCCTGTGTATGTCCTGTACATATTGCAGTTCTGACAATAAAGTTGACTTTGACTTTGACTTTGACTTTTGAAACCTTGATGGAAACACGGCTATAGAGACAAACAAGACAAACAACCATTCGCTCTCTCACTCACACCTAGGGACAATTTGGAGTTACCAATCAGTCTAACATGCATGTTTTGGGTCTGTGGGAGGAAACCGTAGTACCTAGAGAAAACCCTGGCTCATGAAGAGCTTTTTCTTTGGTGTGTGTTTCAATAAAAATTTTCCCACATTTTATGAGTTGTTTTCTCATGTTTTGAAAAAAATTTTAGTAAAAAAGTTACCTTTTACTCAGTTGTCCTTTATCTTTTACTTAACTATTGTTTGAACAGTTTTTTCTTATTTTAGTTCAATTTCTTTACAATCTTTTACTTAACTATTGTTTGAACATTTGGTTTCTTATTTTTAGTTTAATTTCTTTAAGTTTTTTAATTATTTTTCTTTTAGTTTTATTTCTTTAAGTTTTTTAAATTATTTTACTCTACCGCTCACAAAAACTTGTAAAGATGAGCCTGAGTTGTTAAAAATGGCCGCTAATTGGTGAGGAGCCAAGGTAATGGTCACGTTTTCCTACTACATCTTTAGACTCAGAGGTTTTTTCGTGCCATTCATCTGTCTAATTTTGGAACAGTTTAAATTATAAAAAAAGGGCAGACTGTTAGAGTATTTGTTTTGTTGATCATTTAAACTTATATGTACTTTGCAAACATAGTTCTATCTGTGTTCACTCCCTGTAAAAGTATTTGTTGTTTACTAAAAAACAGAACATCAAAGAATGTTTCAGTTCTTTGTTTAAAACCGGCAGTACCTGTCTTGGTCAAAGCTGACCATGTCTTTGTTCAGAACTTGTCCTTCCTGTAACTGCCCACCCACTTGACAATAAAAGGCTTGTGCACACTGAACCAAAGTGGACTTCACTCCAGAGTGATTTCCCTTTTGCAAAGATTGTGACTGAAAACTAATTCTTGTCATTTGTATGATTATTTGTTTAGAAGCTGCACGGTTTGTTTAACACTAATTTGACTAAGGCTGCGCTTTTTTGCGCAAGTGAACTTGGCTTCTAATGCCTCTTTTCCACCGCTCGGCTCGGCTCGGGTCAGATCGGCTCAGATCGGCTCAGTTCGGGTCGGGTCACATCTATATTCTGTTTCCACAGCTTTTTTGTACCCCTTCTGTGGGCGGGGTCCAGAATCCTACTCGTCTTACCACATGGTGGCAGTAGTGTTCCCTCAAGCTATTTACTACAGTACTAGCCACCACTAGAAGAAGAACACAATAAAGGCTTTGACAGAATGTTGTGAAAGAGATGTCATGCTATAATGAGTACCTCATGAGCTGTAATCTTTAAACCCAATTCATAATCCTACCTTGTTGCCTTCTTTAAACCCATGTATTTTCCAATTTAGTATTTTTACAATAAAGATGTATTAAAGCATATTTTATTATTTAGTTATGCACAAGGTGCTTGATAAAGTTGCAAAACCATATTTGTCTGAGCTGCTTCAACCTTCCTGCCCTCCCCGTTCTCAGATCAGCTGAGCAGTTGCTGCTGACAGTCCTCAAAACTTTTTAAATCTTATTTAAAAACACACATTTATTCCTTGGCTTTTAACACGAGATCTTATCTTTTATGGCATGTTAACACACCTGCAGTAAGACTGGTATATGTATTTATTTTTGTATGCTTTTTATAGTTTTTAATTAACTTGTCTTTTATGTTATTGTACAGCACTTTGGTTGACCCTGTGGTTTTTAAAATGTGCTTTATAAATAAAGTTGATTTAAAACATCACACTGTGATCTTTGAAACTGCCAGAGTTTCCCTGGTAAAGTTGCTGCTGGGTGGTAGATGGGTAGATGGTAGATGGATGGTCTGTGAATTCTTTAACTTTAAACTGTCCAAAGGACTTTGGCCACTTTTAATTTTTGACTTTTTTTGTATGACTTCATCCTAGAACCAAATAATTTATAACGTAATAACAGTTGAGCAGATTCTAATAATCTTTATCTTATGATTCTTTAAAGGTCAAATGCAAATGGAAAGTTCTCTTAACTTCCAGTATGGATTTAAACACAATACACACTTCACATTATAAAATAAGTTTAGGAAATTGAATGTTCGAGGACACCACTTAAGAAAATATAACGTTTAATAGGAAAAGTTTGAAGTGACAAACAGAAGTAACAAATTTCCATCTGGTGTCTCACGTCTTCCTCCAGAAGATGACACAGGTTGTTGAATTCTGGTGATTTTCTTCTGTTGACTGTAAAAGAAAAATGTGATTAATTTAGTCCAGAAACTGTTTTTTTTTTAAACAACACAGTGTGATCACAACATGTTCATATACTGACTTTATCCTGTTGGAGTTATTTGAAATCAAATTCAATGTTTTATAGACATAAATGTGTCAAGCAACCTCCATTATTTGTCTCCCTTGTACTTTGTATCACATATCATCAATTATATCAAAAACCACATAGCTGATATTTTTCAAAAAAATATAGTGTGATCACAACATGTTCATATACTAAATGTATCCTGTTGGAGTTATTTGAAATAAAATTCAATGTTTTATAGACATAACTGTGTCAAGCAACCTCCATTATTTGTCTCCCTTGTACTTTGTATCACATATCATCAATTATATCAAAAACCACATAGCTGATATTTTTCAAAAAAATATAGTGTGATCACAACATGTTCATATACTAAATGTATCCTGTTGGAGTTATTTGAAATAAAATTCAATGTTTTATAGACATAACTGTGTCAAGCAACCTCCATTATTTGTCTCCCTTGTACTTTGTATCACATATCATCAATTATATCAAAAACCACATAGCTGATATTTTTCAAAAAAATATAGTGTGATCACAACATGTTCATATACTAAATGTATCCTGTTGGAGTTATTTGAAATAAAATTCGAATTTTTATAATTTATTTTCGTTGTGCAAGCACAGGTTTGGAAGAAGTCAAAGCGAAACTACTTTAAATGCAGCAGATTTGACCACTACGTGACAATATTAAAGCGTGGTTGAGCTCAGGAACCCTCGTACTATAAAGTCAGCTATGAAATATATTTTATATCTGTTCATTGAGCTACATTTAAAGACATAAAGCCGCCCGCGCGCTGCGCGTTGCTCGTGGCGAACCTACTTTTTAAAATCCTGCAGTTTTGAGCAGTACGTGATTTTATTAAGGACACGTTCAGCTGAAGACTGAAGGGGTTTCTCATTAGGTGTTCAAATGACCAGTCTCTCTTAGAAAAATGATGAAGATTTATTGACAGACACACAGGTTACAGGTTAACAGAGTTACAGCATGAATAAGCAATTCTTTGTGCACAGAGAATTGTGAGCATTTTGACAGACCTTTCCTCGGCGAGGTTCTTCAAAGAATGCTGCTGATATCTGAGATGTTTGGATCTCTTCAAGCTGCAGTTTGAGCTTCTCTGGTCTCTGATTGGCTCAGAGCACTGATAAGGAGTCCTGGAGCCTCTCGTGCTTGTCAGTTCTATGACCTTGTAGATTTATAGCTGTGGTGAGGAGTCTCTTGAAACTGTGTTCTTTGTTCTGCTTATTTGCTCAGTAAGAGAGTTTTAGAAATGTACTATTAGATGTGTCCTGTGTGCGATATTAATGTAAATTAATGTCCAGATCCTAGTATGTGTGTGTGGTTTATAAGTACTACTTATTTAGTAGTATGATTCATGTGTTTGTGTGTCTGTGTGCTCTGATCTCCTCAGAAGGCCAAGAGAAGCGCAAAGGGCATTTGTCCCCTTAGCGTGTTATCTGCATCTGAACATCCTGTTTGTTAGATCTAAAAGTATGTCTCATAATGTTGTCTAATTGCATAAACATATGTAAAACAGTTGTGAATACCTTGATTATAGAGCACTTGTGTATTAATCATATACAGTAGTGTATTCGTTTCAAATGAGATTAACATA